>RCHQ01000265.1:0-62179 GCA_003676415.1 Plasmopara muralis | reverse complement strand
GTACAAACCACTGGTGCGCATACGACAAAGGGTCAGTTGATCCAGTCAATTTTGTTCCCAATCCCGATGCGTTTCAAGTACAACGAGCATCTCAAGTTGTTGATCGCCATACTGTTCGTCTATGCTGTCATTGCCTGTATTATTGTTATCAACTTTTTACTGAGCAACGAAAATCTGAGCAATCGGTACGCTGCTTTCTGCTACGCAATCTTTGTTCTCTCGGCTGTCATTAGTCCTCTACTTCCCGTTGTCATTACAGTCGGTCAAATGAATGCCTCGCAACGTCTGAAAAAGCTTGGTGTGTTTTCGCTAAATGTCCAACGTATCACACTCTGTGGCAAAGTGCGCATTTTTTGCTTTGACAAGACCGGTACGCTTACAAAGCAAGGTCTTGACTTTCTCGGTGTACAACCCGTTAAGAACTGTCTGTTTGGTCCAATCGTCAATGACGTTAAGGAGGCGCCATCATCTGAAGAGTTGTTGTACGCACTTACTACGTGCCACTCCGTTGGGTCACTTGAAGACCGTCTTGTGGGAAATGAAGTGGAGGTGCGTATGTTTACGGCCACAGGCTGGGAACTGGTCGAGAAGGAAGGTGTGCAGCCGTACGTACGTTCAAAGGTGGACCCGGCACTCCAGCTTGAATTCATCAAGCGTTATGACTTTGACCACCACCGCATGTCCATGAGTGTCATAGTACGAAACCGCAAAAATGGCAAGTACTACGTCTTCTGCAAGGGCTCGTATGAACGTATGCAACAATTGAGCGCTCGAGGCAGTATCCCGGCCGATTACAAGAGCGTAGCCGACCGTCTCGCGAAGGACGGGTGCTACGTCCTAGGTCTGTCGTATCGCGAGCTGCCGAGTGACTGGACGCACGAGCAAGTTGTCGCGTTCGCTAATGACCGCGAATCTGTTGACGAAGATCTTTCATTACTGGGTCTTATCCTGTTCCGCAACGAGCTAAAGGACGATACAGAAAATGCCATTGCAAAGCTGAAGGCAGGAGACATTCGAACGGTCATGATCACGGGTGACAATGCCATGTGTGGCTGCTACATTGCGCGTAAGAGCGGCATGCTGTCGTCGACTTCGCGTGTGCTTTTGGGTGAAACGGTGTCGACGATTGGTAGTGAGGAGGTTGTGTGGCGCGACGTGGACTCGGATGAGAAGTACGACCTGGCAGCAGTAAAGATAATGGTTGAGCGGGGTGATGACGTGGAACTGGCTGTCACGGGGTTGGCGTTTGACGAATTGGTGGCTACGGGAGAGATCAAGGAACTACTGCTTTACATCCGAATTTTCAGTCGCATGACTCCAGACGGAAAGGTGGAATGTGTCAAATTACACATGGAGACGGGCGCAGTGACTGGAATGTGTGGCGATGGTGGCAATGATTGCGGTGCTTTGCGTTTTGCACACGCTGGTGTAGCTCTCAGTGACGCTGAGGCTTCCGTTGTGTCGCCGTTCACGAGTAAGTCAAAGACGATCGAGTCGGTTGTTGACTTGTGCCGTGAAGGTCGCTGTAGCGTAGCGACATCTTTTGCATCCGTCAAATTTCTCATCATGTATGGTCTCATCGGTTCCGTGCTGCGATTGTTCATGTACTACAACGCCATCAACATATCGCAATGGTGTTGGATTCTGGCCGATGGCTTTATGCTTGTGGGGTGTTCATACGTCATTACATTGTCCAAGCCACTGGACGAATTGAGGGAAACGCGTCCGACGTCGAGTCTGATTGGACCCACGACGCTTTCATCTATTCTGGGACAAGAAGTCATTAATATTATCTTCATGTGGTGTGGCTATCTCGTGCTGACGTCTCAAGTATGGTATTGTCCGTTTTCACCGGATAATGTCGATGTTGCCAAGTGGTGGCTTATCTCAGATAATCACTTGTCCACAACTCTCTTCTTCATGGTCATTGTTCAGCAGCACATTGCAGCGTGGGTCTTCAGTTTTGGCTCAACATATCGCCAACCGATCTGGAAGAACTACTTTCTAATGGCGTTTTTCACTGCAACCGGTTCATTAGGTCTGTACTTGCTTCTCGGGGAGCCGAGCGTTGTAACTGACCGCTTTCGCATTTCAAGCGGTACCAATGTCGTCGGACTTCCAGATATTCCGATGCCCAAGAGCTTCCGTCTGAAATTACTTGCTGTGCTTCTTGGTAACATCGTTGGCTGCATTTTATTCGAGTACGTGGTAATTCTCGGCCCTGTGCGGTCATACTTACGCAATAAATATCACAAGGACATGATCCCAATGAAGAAGTAGGCAATTTACATGGTCAAGTTTTGATGTCGGCGGTGCTAGTTGATATTAAAGGCATTAAGATGACTCAATATTTTCTGTGACGCTAGTATTTTTTTTTCTAGTACGTGTATGAGGTGAGGTCAGAAGTCACCTTTAAACTGTAATAGGGTCCCGCACATAGAAAGCGAGCAAGAACAAGCGATCTTCCGGTGAGGGTTCGACGTGTGCAAAAGTTTACATTTTATAGACTGATTTATTTAGTGCAAAACAAATCCTAATTTCCTTGTCCTACCTATATTGCATATTTCAATTCAGAAATCAAGCCTGAGCCAACTGTAAGCGAGAAGCCACGAAAGCCCGGCTTTGTGTTACGGACCATAGCACCCCCCACTAAACCTTTAGCTTCCAAAACTGCTTCTGGACCAAAATCGCCCCCTGTGCTTGAGGCTGCACCAGCAAAAGGGCTGCGCCTGTGCCGTAGGCGGCGAGCCTTTAAACGCTTGCCCGCCAGAAAGCCACTTAGACAAGGAAGGCTCTGGCAGATTTTCCACTACATCACGGCAGGTAACGCGTGCCTATTGCTCCCCTTTGTGTGGTATACTTTCGCCTTCGGGCGATCAATATGACAAGAGTCGCGCGCAAAAATAAGCTTGGCTCATCACCCGCTACTACTGCAAAGAAGCCTGAAGTTAACACGTGGTATATGTGTACCGCCTGAGCAAGATAGTACATAGGGTTCGCTAAAACAGCTTTGTCTAGATGCCGCTGCGATCTTGAATCCTATAAATTAGGCATTTGCATATAAGCCGAGGACATTTAGCCCCAAGTTGAAGTATGGAAAGAGCGACCCATACCTTTACCCAAAGCTTATATTTTCAGCGCCTATGCCGAGGCCGAGGCATCTCAGACACGAGTCCACCAAATGAAAAACTGCATTGTAAGCTTATAGACGTAAAATGGCTCCTTTAAAATGGTTGCAGGTCGTAGCACCGTGCAGGTTTACTCAGCTAAGAAATACGCATTCAATTAGCCGACAGTGCTGGGACGTAACCTAAAGTAATCTCAGGCGACCCTTGTCGTGGAATATGTAACCGCAATTCAATTGGATGCTAAAAGCAGATGCATAGCCACCCAGTGCCGCGCTGGAACAGTGGCTCTCATATGATCAGTTTTTGCTTATAGATGGCACATAAGGAGTGGCCTCTGAGCTTTTTTGTGGCGCTCGAGCAAACAATCATACTGCACGGCGCCTTGACCTATTAATACTCATTCGCAGATTCTTTTCTCATTCGCCGGACTAGTTGTTTTAAGAATAGGTCGACCTATCATGGGATGGCGACTTGCGTCGGTAAACGGTGGTGGGTGAGTCACATAGTCCCTCTCCGACTGTCTTATTAAGTACAACCACTGAAACTCTCGAATACTACACCGAGCATTTTAAATTTTGACCGCGCCATCTTCCCAACTTGGTGACCTTACCAGCAAAAGCATCCTAGGTTAGATATTTACCCCTGGAGGCATTGGTAAGGCTTTCGTACGGCCGGCGAGGGTGACATGAAGCCTATCACTTGGAAGGTATACGCTCGGGCGATGGTAACGCTTTCATAATTAGCCACCAGTAAGCTATATACAAAATTGAGGCTTACGAACTTCCAATAGAGAGCCGGTCGTGGTAAAATTCCCAAAAGAGCTAGCGTATGGGCCGAAAGGTTGATTCTATGTCAAGTCTACAAAATCTCCACATACTAGACCACTCACTTGAAAGCCGAAAATAGAATTCTCTCTTTGGTCTACTAACCGCTTATCAGAGCATTATTGGCCTCACTAAATGCACCGTACTTCAGGTCTTCGTCGATTATAAAAAATCATAATGGTCCATCTTATGTTTATATAGACCGTCTGCACACTTAAAGCGATGCAACTGCAACTGCTGTTGAGGAGTTGGCCACTCAACTTTGGCGCCGTTGCTTACTGAGGTACTGAAAAGCACCGAGGATACAAACTTTACAATCAATTCGTAAGTTTAACAAATCAGTTCGTCAATCTATTGACTCTGCTGATTTGAGTCAATCCATAGCCCGGCTGATGCAAAAGCGCTTCGGCATTTATATTGACTTGCTAGGACTCTATACTATGCGAAAGTTATAATTCGCGAAGAATGACAAATATCTTGCTATTAGTTAAGACAAGGGGCCGTATTTATCGCCTTTTTCAGGGGTATATGGTCTGCGTAGACTACAAAGAGCTTAGATCCCAGCATATGCGCTTAAAATTTTATCAATAAGTGCTTAACGGCAAGAGACTCCTAGTTGTGATTAGTTGATTTGTTCGGCAGCCTTAAGCTGTATGGATTGGAATGAGATGTATCGCTCATGACGGTCCTCACCGATCTGCAAAATCGCGCAACGCTGCGTGGTTTTGTCAAGTCCAGAAAACAAAGTCAACGTGCTTGTCCAAGGCTGCCGCGATTCTTTTAAAAACTTTGCAAGGGTAGTTTTTTTTAGCCTCACTCATTGTTCGTACTTGTCAGTCTGACGTAGACATAACAAGACTCGTATAGCCGGCACTGTGGTAATTTAATTGTGAGACCGTGGCGCAGCTTTAACCTCTAGGCTACCAACAAAACAGCTGAGAACTTTACTGCAAAGATACATTTGTCGATGTTGTAAGAGAAACAGTATTGTTTTTTTGCAGCCACGAATGCTGGTTATAAATGTCAAATTGTTTTAAATCGGACTTGCCTTTTCTTGAACGAATACATCTGTACAGGCGAAGGCCTAGAATGGTTAGTCCAGTGTGTGACAGAAAGTAGACTAAGCGTCACCGGGGATTAGCTAGCTCTTATGGAATCATTGGCCACTTCCATAGCATGTTACAAGATGTTATTATTCGCTATAAAGGATCAAATTGTCTCTTTTATATTTGAATTTAGTAGCAGCCATCTAGTATTTCTAGTGCGCTAGACAACGTGCACACGGACATATTCCAAAGCAACACGTCTTTTCTTGGTTTGTAGAGGTAATATTGCACTCTTCAGATAATTATAGGTATGAGCTAGTGACTTTGATTTACTCGGTCGTAAAAACACAGAAATTTGATCATGAGTGCGGAAAATGCGTCTTCGGCACCATGACATTCTCTGCCTTTTCGGCAAAAACGTCATCAATGAGCTCACATTGCCCTTGTAGAACTAGCGACACAGTACTTTAATTATATCACGAGATCAATCTCTCCACTCAATTTGTCCGATAAGAGCGTTGACGAAATGTTTGCGGACAACTTGGTGTATATTTTCAAATTATGAATGTACAAGATCCTAGAAATTCATCAGATTCTCTGGGCCAAAGTGTAACGCACGCTTTTTACGAGGCTGATCGAGGACCCCTCTGCTTCCAACAGGACATGCAATAATATCCTCAAACGAAGATCCTTTCTGAAAACATCTCTAAGATATTCCCGGCTTTCATCTCAGCCAACAACTCTGTATGTTCGAGCTCTTCGGGGATCATTAAGCTAATAAACCCGCCAATTACAATATTAAGTCACCGAAACTCACACGCAAAGACTAATCTGTCTTATATGAGGGCAGCTGGTGGCTATCCGACGGTTTTAGGACCAGGTCCCATACCCCTCATTACACTATGGAGCTATTAAACCAGTGGGGCGTCCAGACCACCCAACTATTAAAATACCTGTTTGAATGCCGGTTGGCAGAGAGTTCATACTTTGTAAGTGCGTTTGCTTGTCCACTTTGGTGAGCTATCCCCGGCTGCCTCAATAGGATCTTTTAAAATTGATCAATACACCTCGTAGTCTCGGGTGGAGTGACCAACCACTTGAGCCACAGGGTCGAATCAAAGCGCACTTGCCATGGTAGGTGATTTCTAGGAATTCTGTGAAGCCAAATTATCGCGCCAATTTTTCAAATGCTCATGGCGCTCATGATTGCATCTTTGCTAAATACGCTTTTTTCATTAAAGGCTGATGGACCAAGGAAGTTGCTTCCATACAATTTCACACCTGAGAATAAGTTGCCCTAACGTGAGCTCGTTTACGCGCTTGAGATTATTTTCCTGGTCAGATCTTTTCTTTTTCAGAGCTACAGCGGATTTTTGAGAGAATATTGGTCGTCTTCACTATGTACTGACGAGCTTTACAGCCAGATTGACCGCCATTTATTCAAGCGGAAGGTTTTTAAAGTAGGGTTCAGGAAGTTCTCCTCCATCATTGTTTTCTCCAAGCTCAGCTGGTCTAAAGCACACAGGCTTTCTGGAGCTCAGTTCCTTAGTCTAATTGGTCCGTACGGCTGTGGTTACAGACATAACTATTCTCTAATGGTCTGCCGAACTCGCTTTAACAGTAATGTCAAGCACGGAAGCGGCGGTGATAAAGCTGCTGGGGGTGCATCAAGACCCATACAAGTGCGGAAAAAATATGAACTGCATTGGGTATACGTCAACATCATGGACCGCGAAAACAACGTCTTGAAAAGACCGATTGTGTGCGCTAAGGCCTTGAGGATTAGGACCGTAATAAACCCGACGAAACAATTTTTTTCACGTATGAATGAAATCAGGTATTTATCAATCCTATTTCACTAACAGGTACAAACTTATTCTTCCGTGTTTGCATAAGTTTTAGAACATCGTCTGTGCTCATTGCAATAGCATCACTTGCCCGGATGATCGACGTTCTGCAAAGTCTTCTGATCATTTTGTTAGAATTCTGCGCTAGCATCAGTGATTGATTGGAGATTTTACTCACGAATTTTCAAAGGCGTCTGCGCTGCTAAGATACTACAGTACTCTCGAGCTACTTTCGTAAGTGTTACATGTAATAAAACATCGGGGCTTAAACTAGTTTATCACGCTCAAACTAAGCTTTGTTAGTTTGAAGAACCACAAATGTAATGCATCGATCAACAATCTGCGTGGTATGACTTGTAACACGACATTGTTACAAAACGCGTCTATCCTCTCTGATACCTTTCTTGGCCCTGGGAAGTTTATCCGTTCATGTCTCGCAAATATTATAGCCTGCTGCAGCGCCGCTGGCGCCATTTTAAGCCTCAGTCTCCAAGGACCTTACCGTTAACTCGCTCAATTGATAAGTTGCCGATGACAGCGGTGCTGCGTATAGCTGCTAATTTAAACGGCTTTTCGAATCAAACCCGACTGGACCGCTGTCGCCCTTCATAAAAATCTCTCCTATACGCTTACCAATTTTGGTCAGATCTTCTTCTCTACTGACTTGACCTGATGGCCTCAAATATGATCGGTCGGGTATCTATTACCCTAATGAAATGATAATGCCTTGGCTGTCTTTGACCGATTGATGTTGTCTGCCTATTTATTTCAGGCAACCAAAAAGTCTGACTCGATCTTACGCAGACAGCAGCGACATGTAGATCACTTTTGGGCCAACTGTCACACCTACTTCAAGTAATTTCTGGACGAAGGTATCACAAGGAGCTAGAGGCACGTCTTTTTGCGTATATTAAGCGTTCACACTGGCTCTTCATGTATCAATTAAGGTTTAGCTCAAGCGACAATCTAACAATTTGGTCGCTCCTACCGTAAGCATGAAAGCTCGCTCAGTTAAGTAGAATATTGACTTCGATATTCAGGCTTTTATCCTTAACTTGTTAAAGATGCTCTCATTTCTTTTTCACTTTCCATAAAATACTATGTCTACAGTCGCTCTGTGCTGAAAGGAACTATGAGTTTAGGTTACTGGTTCTTGCTGTATATTAAGCTCCAGCACGAGTTGTGTACCGGATACGAGACTTTTCAATACTTTCGAGATCTTATTAAGCAATTTGCACAACTAAAATGTAAGCTGAAATAATTTACGATTAATAATACATCTGTGAGGTATGCATATTCTAGCGTAGCACTTTTACTAAAAGGCGTTAAGCAGTGGTCAACAGATCATGTACTGCTTTTCTGATTGCTGCTTAGTACTAAGCTTCCCACCGAATAAGCTGATTACTATGATCAAAGGTGTTAGTCGCGACCAACGTCTGGTGCAGAAGCTGGAAACCATTACGGCGCGGACCTCGAATTTATTGCCAAGGGATGCATTAGATGCCTCTGCTCTAGTTCGTGATCCCTTAGCACATAGTTTCATAGCTCCGCGAGCACTCGACTCGCGCCCCTTATTACAAGAGTTGTGGCACTTCGTGTCAAGCCATTAATTTTTGGTACAACTAATGTATGGACCTTTGTGGCTGTGTGAGCGTATGACTCAGGTCCAACACGCCTAGCGCGTGTCATTATACGACTTTATAGAACGCTAAAAGGTTTCGTTTTCTCTTCGGATTTATGCCAAGTCAATTTTGTCTATAATGTTAAGCGGTCCGATGAAATGCAGGCGCGATTCATTAGTGCATTTAAAAATTGATTCTTAGCTTTCAGTAGATAAGAACTTCCATTTAAAATTTCATTTGGCATTCTTTTTTCTGATTAAAATATATCCCTTTTGGATAATTTGGCTTTCAGTCCTTTGTTAGATTCAAAATTAGTTTTTCTTGTCATGGACGGGATAGCTCGTTTTGACAGGCTTGAACTGCCACAGTTTAAATGTGATTAGTCGAGTTACCTCCTAGCTTCCGCTTGTAAGAGTATGGTGGTGATAGCAAAGTTCGACGCGTGGCAAACAACACTAAACTGTTGTTCTAAATCGGTCAAGGCCAAAATTGGCGCCTGTAACAAGATTTTTCTTTACTTTGTAAAACGCTTGTTGTTGTCAGGATTCCCAGACGCATTACGCGCTCTTTATAATAAGGTCGGACAGCAATCTAACCGATAACTGACCAGGACAAACCACTTTCAATAGTCTTCTGGCTTGGTGAACCACATTGATTTGATCTCAATGGGGCATGTCCTATAACCATGTTCTCCAATAAAGAGTCTAAATTTTTTTGGCTCGAGTAATGCACTTATCTGCATCATCATAGAGCTAAATCGTGCGTAAGCACTTGAGCACTGTTCGCAAGTTAGCAATGTAATTTTCCATGTCAGTCTTCTATGCTCTGCACGACTCTGGACAGTCAAAGTATGTAAGTGCATACGTCTTGTGGCATCTGAACGATCGCAATGCCACATCTGAATCTTATAAGAAGAGGAGCTGCTATTTTGGGGTTGGAGTCTGTACGTATCTGAAAAGCAAATCAAATAGCCAATTCCATTGCTATTTCATGCATTCAAAAGTAGTGCGAGGCGGGCTTAAATCTAGGCCGTCCTTGAGCACAATTACCTTGACTTGCAAGGACGCTTGTATAGCTCCATTTTTCTTTGCTTACAGGAACCAAGTGCGAGCTCTAGCGAATCACAAAGTTCGTTGGAAAGAACGTTGTTCTCTTATGTGTTCTTAGGTCACAGGCAACTCCGGTGAAGTTGTTGCGCGGATGAGTGCTCAGCTTTTGATATGTTATCGCCACGTGTACATGTTCATTCGTAATTAAGTCCGCCTTGTTGGTCATCTCTACCTGCTTTTTCAAACGGAGAAAATTCTGACTTTCCTTTTCTTCAAAAGCAAAACTCGTAAGCTTCATTGGCTTACATTACACGTCAGGCACAACCGCTGGGGCTGCCGGACCCTGTACGATTAGGCTCTCGAGCCATGACTTTGCTCGTAGAGCTCAAGCGCCATGACGCTTTCCAGCTGCTTGGCAGCAGAGAAAGCTGCAAACAGCAAGTCGTCTGAACAGTCGAAATGCTTGTCCAACATGGGTAAGAAGGATGTTCTAACTATCCCGAGCCTTGAAGATATTTCGATGGGGTGCCCGCCGTGCACAAGGTGCCTTCATTTCTTTGAAAACTTCTTACGGAAATTCACCTTTTACGACAATAGCTGGGCTAAACGCAGTATTAGCGTTCAACAGAAAGTAAAGTGATATATTTTTACTGTATAATCTAAAATGGCCCTATGTTTCTGGCCAGGGAAATCAGATCTTCTTGCATCTTGCTCATTTGATCGAATAGCCGGATGGAAAACACATAATCAGCGAATGATCGATAATTAAGGCATAATAGTTAAGGGGTCGCACAAAAACTTTATCCAATGTCACAAATTATGGTTTGCTCGTGCACTTCCCAACGAATTACATAATTATAAATTCTACGTACAAATGCCACTACGTTCAATCAAAATTCTTTCAATTGTTGAGGCTGCGTTCCAGTGGAGGCATTCTAAATTACCCAAGTCGCATGTACTGATTTACGACATCTGCCCAATGGTACAGTAGTAATTTACCAATACTGTACGTCTCCGGCTTCCCGAAATATCCATAGTGCACAGCTTTGCAGCCAAGTGTCGATACCGCTTAGCCTCGTCTGACTGATTCCTTATGTTGTCGCGATGGTGGCAAACAGGCTGCTCGACCGCAGTTGCAGAGTAGAATTATGGTGAAGAGACGAGCAGAGGAGCATGACTGCCACCATATAAGACATTTTTTTGATTTTTTTAACAGACTGCGAGAGTGTATAAGCAGTTAGCTCCCGATTGTCACTCATGCGCACTGCGCCGACGGCGCTTACCACACATTACTTGTCACAATGAAACCGTTTATTCACCGTCAACGACACCCATTCTTCCAACAGCCAGGGTTCCCTGGCTACGGCGTATCGCCGCGGCATAGCTTACTTATACTGGTCCCAACCCTGCCAGCTGCAGCGTTGACTTGGCAGATTGTGCACAACCGTGACTGAGCTTAGGTAACAGGTTCGCACACGCGGTAGTGCAATACTCGAGTAGCAATACTGATCAATTCAATAATGCGTGTACTTTAATTACGGGCAGATGAAGCCGCCAGTAAAGGGACCCCGTTGCACTGTAGTGAGCCGGGCAGTAGCGTTATCGGACCTGGTTCTCCATCGCCAAGACTATTATAAACAAAACGTGTCATCCGCGTTAAGTTATTGTCGACACTTAAGTGCCAGCAGAATTGAACACAGGTCAGCCAAGTCGCTGCAGGGCCATATGAACAAGAGCTGTTGTTGCCATATCGTAAAGAGCGGCAGTGAAGGCAATCACCGCAGACAGACAAGGCTAGACTGCAGAATATGTACATAAGGTATTTAGCTTACAAAGCAAGAGCCACGAAGAGCAATGAGAACTCAACGTGAGGCAACAAATACAGGAGGAGTTCTGTACAGTAAATGTAGAGCAATGTAACGTTGGACTTCCAACTCCAGCCCGTCTGTCGTCTGCGCGAATGAAACCTTCGACCGGAAGTGCAGAAAATTCGGTAGAACGTTGCACGTGGTGCTGTTTTCTTATTCGACGGCTTGGTTTTGTACACTAGCTTTTAAGATGAAGCCGGCTTGACGCATAAGCCGTGGAAACGACGGTCGATATTGAGGCGATTTTTTCTGCGTAAAGCGACGATTAAAAATCCTTATCTCATTTTGCTCTTTGCACAACGAATTATTAGGAAAAATTGCGACTAGAAAAACGGTGTACACGCGCAGTCAGCATAAATGTCCATTCACATTGCTGAGGCTGATCAAACTCATGTCATTGTAGTTGCTGTATCTGAAATCGTTTTAAACACTCGGCGGTAGCGCGGCTATTTCGCTGCGGCGAAAGAAATCGATGACATTTCCATGCTTTGAAAACTTCGCGTTGACTATCAACGTTCTTGACTATTTTGCGCTACTATTGCTCGCCTTAACTGGTGCTGACACTTTGGCGATTGCAAAGTTTGCGCGTGGGACTAACATAGTGTCAGCAAACATTCATAGTGTTGCAAACGGCTGTACGCAACATGGTTGCCCTATATTCCGTTACCTAAAGCATGTTCCTCCTTCTACAGAAGAGCTCAGTCTTTGCACACCAAAATCCTTTAGCATTTTTCAGTTCAGCTGTTACCCCCACCCCAGCCAGAACCCGCGCCAGATTGGCGCTTGCCACTTGTAGCAACGCACTTGCTACTTTTAAGCTTAGTGGTTGGAGGTCACCGTTGCAAACGCACCACCTTTTGTCGCTCACTTCGCTTTCTTGCCCGCCAGCAGGTTCCGCCCATTTTGAAACACACGCTGTACCAGCTAAGCTTTTGCTATCAGGTCTGATCTACAACGCTTTTGCTGGCTCTGCGATAACTTCTCTAAGCTGTATGCACAACCCTTCAGACCGCGAGCAAATTGACTTAGGATTGCAACTGGATAGCGCCGACAGAGGTAGTGAGGTGTATCGCCAACGGCGTCTAAAGCGCAAATATTACCTTATGAGCTCCCAGGACGACGACTATAAGGTAATCAGCTCACTCCGCGGTGAGCAGCAGCAGCTTCTGTGCAAATACAAGTCTAACAAGTGTTCAAATCCGCGCGCCACAAAGCGCAACGGCCAGCTGCATACCCTATGCCATTTTCATCGGGATCGCCAGAACGAGCATCAGCGCAAGAGCGATCGCAAGCACCGTATGATAGGTGTTGCGCGACGTGCCAAGCTTGGAAGCGTCGGTGTCGGTAATGAAAGCACGCGCCGACATAGTCTGCACTCTATAACATCGCTTGAGGCCACTTTCCCGAGCGAATCCTCCATCTCACCGCTGAATCGCTATGACCAAAACGCCTCGGACGCTTCTGTAAATGCGCAATTTGCTCCTGAAGGCTTCGCCAGCAGTCAAGGAGGGTTACCATCACCGCCTGCAAGAACCACACGATTACCGCCCATAAGCTTTTTGATGCCCGGGAAGCTGGACGGCTATCGCGCTACCAGCACCGCCACACCCACCCTGCCGCCCACTAGCTTCATCATCGATCATTTGAGTGGCAATGCGGGCAAGACGGCATGATTCTACTTTGGCATTTTGCTTTCTGCTCCTGAGTTTGCAAACTTCTGTTCAGCTCGCCCACGCGCTCAACGCTGCTTCGCTCTTGGTAGGTGCCGTCACTTCAAGCCTTAACGGAGAGAAGATCAGTCTTCGTTGTTGAAGGGACGAGGTGTGCTGTACCACGCTTCACCCGCAATTGCTGTTACTCAAATAGCACTAAATTCCATGCGTGCTCACTCAAATACATGCTCTGGATTTACAACGCTGCTATTACACTGCGTATTGGAATTATTAATTCTCAATAAAACGCAGGAAACACTGGCGTGCACAAACTGTAAATGACTCACGTAAGATCCCACGGACGCAAGATGTATCGTGCTAGGCCCCGCACTAGATTTCCCTTTGCCCCACTCCTCTCAGCACTCAGCTCAGAGTAATTCGACGTTTGAGCATAAATTGCTTGTGATGCGCAATCCTATCTGCGCTTTTCGGCAAGCATTTCCTTTAAGTGCGTTATTCCATCGTCGCCACGACCTAGAACTGAGTCGTGCAAGTGAAGTGTACGCATGATGCGACACTCTGCCTACCATATCCAACTTTGAGGTCTAGAATCTGGGCCTTAGCTGCTTTACATGCATGCAGATATTAGTCTGATCGTTTCGGACTTCCAATAAGTCGTCGAACCGGTTCAACTTGATACACCGGCACATCGTCTTTTGTAGTCGCCACTTCGTGCGACTTTCGCGCAACCACTTTAAGGGAGGATTTTTCACTTACAAACAACAACAACGAGAACGCTGCCGGGTGAGGCCACGCGAGCGGAGAAGGAGCGACCAAGGCTGCACTTACTGATTCCCCAAGCCGGAAGACTCGGTCTTTGAAATCGACGCAGACTTCCACTGGTGACACTGAGTAGCTACAAGCAACATTTAGAAGTTTAAGCAGGTTCGCCTGCTGTCCGCAGCACAACGCGCGAAAGTGCAACCTTCCACTCTCATCTCGACGAGAGGTCACCACTCTGGGCTTAACATTGAGATTGAACTTTGGGATATTTCCTTCGTTTCTCCCTTGTGGCTTCCCTTTCTGTTGTGGAATGAGAGTGAAGGTTCTTTTGCATGTATCATCATTTCTCATTCCGCACTCACTTACTCACGGCTCGCTGGTTTGTATACTATTGCGCTATAGGAATCTTATTCAGGCCTTACTTCGATGCTGCAATGAGTGCCGACCAGCCTTCGCAGAAAAATCAGCAGAATGGTGATGGCGACATGATAGTGACGTCGCCCACGTCCTACGCGCTGCGCGAGTCAATTCGTCATTCGTTGTCCTCGGCGTCAGCAGAAATGGATCCATTGCCGTCGCAGTCCATTCAGAGCGCCGATCAAATAAGGCTTCCTCACACCTCATCGCGAGGCAGTATGTTTAGTCGGGCGCCTCTCCCGCCGCCACCGCAGTCTTCGCCGCATACTAGCGCCGCGTCTCAAAGTGGTGGCAGCAATAATGTACTGATTCGTCCTTCGTCGAACCCAAATCTTGACATGCAACTTGAGCAAAACTTTGAGGAAAGCGAGTGCTCGGGTCATTCACTTGGCCCTACCTCGGCTCCCTACAGTGGTAACCAGCACTTTGCCAGCTCGGCTACGCCATTTGGAGCCGCTGGGGGTACTAGCTTCAATCATGCTGCGACAACCACGTATGGAGGCTCTGATTTCAGTCAGACGGCACCGATAAACAACGCTAGCAGCCGACGCTCTGTCTCGCGACGCAGTATCTTCAGCCGTGAGACTTTCATGCTCACGCGCGGCGAGAAGGAGTCACGTATGACGGTCCCAGAAGGAACCCCCACAGAAATCAAGTGTGAAGGATACTTGACCAAAAGAGGACACTTATTTACGACTTGGAAAACGCGCTATTTTACGTTGCGGGGTGACGTGTTGGAGTACTTTTCAAGTGAGGAGAAGAGTAAAAAGTATGGTGCCGTTACAGTTGAAAAGGTGGCTACGTGGTCAGGTGAAGCGCATGGATTTATGTTTTATACCTCTAAGCAGATCCCCTATTATGTGTACGCCTCGTCCGAAGCGGAGCGGTCAAGATGGTTACGAGCTCTTAAAGAGTTTATGGTTGAAACAGAGGACGTGAGCTGCGAAGGGTACCTCACTAAACGCGGTCACCTTGTTCCAAGTCAACGCATGGCGTACTATGTATTAAATGGTACATCCTTGCGCCACTATACAGACCAACAGGCATATCGCGAAAATCAATCAGCGATGGCAGAAGTGGAAATACGATCTGTCGCGCCGTGGAATGGCGAGGCGAATGGCCTAATGTTTATGACCGTGACGGGAAATGTATTTTACGTGATTGCGGACACTGTGGGCGAGCAGCAGAAGTGGCTCTCTACGGTAAAAAAGTCGACAGCCAGTACCCCGGAACCGGTAGCGTGTGCAGGATATTTGACCAAGCAGGGTCACAAACGGAAAAGCTGGAAAAAGCGCTATTTCATTTTGCGCGGAAACACTATTTCGTATTATTCAGATTATGATATGGCGAACAACGCAAAGGGTAAACCACTTGCCGAAGTACTGGTCGAGGACGTACAAAAGTGGGAAGGCGAACCGTTTGGCTTTATGTTTATAACAAATGAGCAAGTGCCTTACTACGTGTATGCTGATAATGACCGTGAGCGTACAAAGTGGATGAATGCATTAAACAAATTAAACGCAGTTGAAGAGGAACATGTAGAAGAAAAGAAGCGTTGCCCGAATTGTTATGCGGTTCTCACTGGCTCTCGCTTTTGTGGAGCATGTGGCTTTAATTTGCGTGGCACTACCACAGGTGAGCGTGTTTCTCGGGCTCAAACCCTCAATGGCGAGGCAGATGATGACATTGACGGACGAGATGATATCGATGATGATACAACACCGTTTGACGAACTTGAAGCTTTATCAGAGGGTGCGAGAACACTGCTACTTGCTGTGATGCAGACCCCGGACGGTGTCGACATCAACGACAAGGAAGAAACGTATCCGAATCGGATGACGAGAAGTCCATCGCAGCAGTTGATGGAGCAGGTGGACCAGAACAGGATTTTCGCAAGATTTGACGAGGAGGCTGCTAATGCTTTTAGCGAGTCCGAGACTCTCGAAAAACGCCAACAAAAGTGTATGGATGATGAAGATATCAAGACAAATTTGAATGATGCGAAACCGATTCCTCGTGCAGTAGCTCGACGTTCGAGTGAGGAGTCTATTGGTGGTATGAAATCTCCAAAGTTGGTTGTGCAAAAACCTCAGATAGCCCCATCGCCAAAAATTGCTCCTCCTAAGACCAAAACGTCTAAATTGGAGCCCAATTTTGGCATTGTCGAGCCCGAACCTAAGAGAAATAGCTTTACTTCCTTTAGTGACTCCGAGGGAGAAGAGTCAAAGGGAGAAACGAAGCCTGCACTCAAGCCGGGTCGATCTTCTTCTCGATCGTCAGCAGGCCTCAATATGGCTGGTATGGGACGTCGTAAAACGATCGCTATGTTAGCGATGGAGTCAAGTAGCGACGATGAGAGCACAGATGATACGGAATTGCCGATGAGGCCACAGACCAAGGTGGAAGCTTTGAATGACTCGGATAAGAAAGAACTAAAACCGACTGAGTACAATCGGGAGCGCAAGAGCTCTGCAGAATCATTAGAGCTGGACACTCGCGGCATTTCCGCCTTTGATGAGCCGGTAGTGCTGCCTGTGCTTAAGCATAGTGTTAATCCTTCGATCCGCATCAGTGAACGCAATGACAAAAAAGACATTTACAACTTTATGGAAAGAGAATTGGATTTTACGCCTCAATTTGTGCCATCGATCGAGTCTCCTGTTCGGTGTCGTTTCTACAGCTCTATGGCATACACAACAGCAAAAAAGATCATTATGTTTCTGTCTGACTCTGGTCCACTTGGCCTATGGAAGCAGGACCCAGAGAACGCGACTCTGACGATTGACCACAAGTGGTCCATGACCCCGTATTTCAGTCGTGCACAAGAGGAGGGCTATGGTATTGTTGTTTGCAATCCGTTTGCCAACAATGCTGTCGTCTATGAGGCGGGAGGGTTTGAGCGTGAAGTTCCAGTTCCGAACTCGTCCACCCCCGCAGAGCACGTTCTTTTTGTGTGGGATCAGTTTATAACAAAGTGCAAGGGCCAAGTCTCGATTATTGCATACGCCCGCGGTGGTGCGCTTGTTAAGTCAATATTGGAAACATACGAGCAGAGCGCTCGGGAAAAAATTCACCGCATTGCTTTGATCGAGTCTAAGCACGAAATCGATCACAATGAATCCCCTGGAATCTTGGAGCTTCTTGGGCGTCGATCAATAAACTGGGAAGCATCGTACGAGCCGCTCGGTGCCCAGATCGTAGATTCACAAGCACGCGTGAACTGCGTGTGTTTGTCCTTAGGCTTCATGCCATCTCAGGAAGCCGACAACACACCAAAAACACTAGAAAAGGCAGAAGATCCTGCTTTTGCCTTCGTTAATGCCAATCCGAGCCAGCCTGGCATGACTGCCGTTGTAAAACATGTTCGGGCGGAGTTGAGAAAGAGAAAAACTGCCCCAAAGCCCAATTCGCGGCCGCAGTCAAATATAATCGTAATTGGTGAAACGGATGGTGACGAATCGAGCGATCTGTCTGGTGGTGCTGATGAAGGCAAAACTAGAAACAAAATTAATGGCGGTAGCAATAACAGTGAAGACGATGGCAAGATCAAGGCTACATATTACCTGCCCAAGCCAGTGCCAAAACCAAAGCGCTGCTCCAATTTCGTCAACAGTGGTCCAAACGATAAGCAGCAGCGTTTAATTTCTGATAAAGACTTTGAATTGATGAAGGTTGTCGGCCAAGGTGGCTTTGGCAAGGTCTTTTTGTGTCGCAAGATCACGCCGCCACGCCAAGGTGAGCACTACGCAATGAAGGTGCTGAAAAAACAGCAAGTTGTATCGTCTGGCCTGGTGAACACGACCATGGCGGAACGCAAGATACTGACGGAAATTTCGCACCCATTTGTTGTTAAGCTTCACTACGCTTTCCAAAGTGAGTCGAAATTGTATCTTGTGATGGACTATCTCAGCGGTGGTTCTCTGGCTACGCATTTGCGTCGGCGCCGTAAATTTCCGGAGGACTGGGCTCGCTTCTATGCCGCTGAGGTCGCTGCGGCTATTGCACATTTACATAGCGCCAACATCATTTACCGCGATGCTAAGCTTGAAAACGTGTTGATGGACCACGATGGACACGTGCGTATCACTGATTTTGGCCTGTCTAAAGTCGGAGTGTCGGGCCTTAAGGGTGCAACAACTTTTTGTGGCACAGCTGCATATATTGCACCTGAGCTGCTGAGAGGAAAGGCTTACGGCAAGGCTGCCGACTGGTGGTCGTTCGGCATTTTGTTGTACGAAATGATCGGAGGTAAGCCGCCCTACTATCATCGCAACCGTGACATTATGTTCCAGACGATTCTGAAGCAGGACTGGGTCACTTTTTCGCCTAGTTTCTCGGATGCTGCAATTTCGCTTATTAACGGGGTACATGGCTCCATTCTTTTGCTAATTGATGGCTTGTCACTGATGTGTTTGCTCTGTTGTTGATATCATTACAGCTGCTCACCCGTGACCCGATGATGCGCCTCGGAAGTGGTCCACGAGGAGCTGATGAGGTGTTGACCCATCCATTTTTTGAAAGCATTGACTGGCCAGAGTTGCTTGAGCGCAAAATGCTGCCACCATTCAATCCGGGTGTAGGCAAGATGGATACGCACTATGCTCCTCGGAACATGAACGAAATTACTGCGCGAGATCGCGAGCCGAGTGTAATGATGGCAAAGACTGACCGACCGAACGACTTCGACGGATTTAGTTTTGTGGGACGGCCTTCTTCTCTGTCAAATGTGTGAATAGATTTAATTCAGCAGGATACGCTAGCTTGGCCCACTTACAACATATACACAAGGGAGCAGAGGTACTGATTCGCAGGCTCAACGGCCTTTGAGAACGCGAGCCTAGTTGAAAACGCGAGTAATGTCGTGCGTAATGGCACTAGCGTACCGGCAAACAAGTGAACATGTTAAAAATTAGAGTTTCGCGTCGTTTCATTTTATTTTACAACTGAAGTGGTTGAAGATTTTTGCTTTTTCTCTTCATGTCTAGAACATTTGTACCTACTCCCCTATCCCCAACGCTTTCGTGCATCATTTCATACAGTCGCTTCACTGTTTGGCGTAATAAATCTATATTTCTAGCATGGCCGATATCCTCATAGCACGCTCACTCTTGCATTCCAAGCCGGCGCAAAGTCTCAAG
This sequence comes from Plasmopara muralis, assembly GCA_003676415.1. NCBI lineage: Eukaryota > Oomycota > Peronosporomycetes > Peronosporales > Peronosporaceae > Plasmopara > Plasmopara muralis. The sequence goes on along the minus strand of RCHQ01000265.1, from coordinate 42,805 downwards.
GTACAACAGCAAACTTACTGCAGTAAAATTTGTTTTTTATTAGATATGCTCTTCCCATTTTATTGCGTTGTCCTTTTTTCAACGGCTTCTGACTTCCAAGGAGAAATGGCTGAGTGGTTAAAAGCGGCAGACTGTAAATTTGTTGAAATGATTTCTACGTAGGTTCGAATCCTACTTTCTCCAATATTTATATTCAATTATAAATTTTTATTTATTTTTTCTATACATATTATAATTTATTTGAAAAATAAAAAATAAAATTAGCATGAATTTAACTATATATTTAACCATTACTAAAATAAACTGTAAAGTCAAGAATTTTGTATTATTTAAGGTACTGAAAAATAATATAAGAATGTTATATAGCTAGTTAAAATTTATTTTAACGATGTCTTAAAAATTAATATTAAATTGTGTGCTTACCAGAGCATTTAACATTGTTATTACAGCGCAAGTACTCCGTGCAAATTATCGCAGTACAGCATTAGCCATGTTTATCTTTTTTTTGCCATGTTTCAGGCATAGAAAGAAAGGATTGATTATGAGCCAGAATTTATCGAAAATTGCATTAAAGTGGGGCGCATGCTCTGGATTGTACTTATACGAGTACAAACTCATGCGTTGCAGGTTCTTCTTTATTTCTGATGGCGCTTCAAACGTGATATTAAAGATGTACACGGACGTTTTATGGCTATAGTATTACCAATGGTAGTAGCGACACGATCATTAACGAACTTTAACCAATCACATGCACCTCGAAGCCACATTCCAGCACTACTAAATAGCCGCTTCGGCGCGAGAAGAAGCTTGACGCGCTATTCGCTCATGATTGTGTTCACAATTATATTAGTATTGCCACTAGAAAATTAAATTTGCCAAAAATTTCGGAATTACTTGTGTCAACACAAGTCTATTTCATAATGCTTTAAGGGTCCTTCGAGCAGATCAATCTGTATTGACCGCGTATTAGAATGACTGCTATAAAGGTGTCTAGTAATATCATTGACCATTTGACTCACTGATCCCTACATTTTTTTCCACTTATAGCCAATCAGCCACCGCTCTAGTCACAATGGATCTCGTTAAACGGTTTTCCACAAACCACATTACCAATAGTACGAGGCCGATCGAATAACACTCTTAAATTCTACGCATGTAACTAAATTTAAGCTTTGATGGTTGGGCATTTACTATTTCTTCGAACTCGCAAATATAAATCCTTGCTTTAGCACACTAAATCAGCAATATTTCTTCCATTTGACTTTATAAGAACTTTTTTACATGGCACACGAGTCAAAAGACTAAAAAAAGCATAAAAAACTACTTTGTGGTCTTTACTTTCGTTTTGTGATTTATGCCATCCAGGATTATCCACAGATAATCAAAACTCGTAAGGGCCGATCCATTGTTTCTGATCATTTTTTTTAAGGTTCGTCTCGTAGTAGTCCAAGTGCAAAATACAGCTTCTATGGCTGTTTCCTACGCAACACTTGTGCTAGCCACGTAAAGTCGAGCGTACAGAGCAAAACTTTATGTCTGTAATGGGTAATACTTCACCATAAGAGGACTTAACACGGACACAACTTTAAGAAAATCTAAAATTTTGATAACCTTCACCACGACCAAGGGCACTTATACCGAGTAAAATACAGAAACAGTGGTGCTGGCGTAATAGTGGTTTTTTATTCTTTTATATTCAAATTATTATTACTATGCGAACTTTCACATCCTTATAGTAAGCGACTTTACCTGAAGACACGGATTACAAAGATGTCTAGGTGCACTGTGTATAGTGTTTGGATTTGATGGGTGGTCTATATCAACTGCATAAAAAGCCTATTTTAATGGACCATCACGATTAAGTCGCTTATTTGTTCGACTTCCTTAACTTCGTGCGATGGACATCAAGGTATCGCGCTGTGTCGGTGCCTCGACGTAGCTGAAGGAGACAACTTTTCAGCAATTTTACTGGCAAGAGTTCTGATCGATTACGCAGCTACGTCCTACAAACAAGAAAAGCCGCGATCTTTACATGCATTAATTTAGACGTGATCGCTCTACACATTAAACAAGCCGTAATTAAACTACAAATTAGATCAGCCGATTTCTACCAGTCAGATCAACAAGATGTGAGCAGGTAAATAAGCGATCTGATCAAGCACAACGGTAAAGCACGACCACCTATCCGTAAAGCGCTCAATTTGTATCACTCCAGGAGAATATGACAACCAATTGTTTCGCAAAGAACATACGATAAACAGCGAACAGGCCCAAAACAATTTAGGCCTAAATGGAGACAAATATAATTTGAACTGCACAAGTAGTCGATTAAAAAGTATATGGCCCACACAAGCATCACAAGCTACGCACAGAAAATTCGCGTTGGCTCAAAGTCAAGCTCCTTCGGCTGGCGTGATTGTCTTTGACCAATTCCTTTAGCTAATGGAAACAGTCAAGCCTGGAGCTATAAATGGTGTCTACGCAAGACGAGATTCATAAACCACACAGACGCCGATCTAGCTGCTGGCGTATCTGACACGCCGTCTAACGACACCGCTCTTGGGTCCTAGCACACCTAGAAATGTTATTTCTAGAGTTGCGAGAGGACTCTAACACGGTAAATATTCTGCATTTCCACTTTTTTCGGAGTATACCATCCGTTCGTCAGCCACTTTGCGAATGTCAATCCACCATAATGATGCGCGTGCTCGAATCTTGTGATGACTCAAGACGTCGCCGTGAATCTTGAAATGACAGTGAGGAGCGGATCAAGCTGGATCAAAGAACGGATAAGACGTTGAAAGTAAGATCACTACGACGCTTCAAGATCGAGCAGGGTCCGTTGATCGACAGAAAGGCAGAAAGAAGTGCTCTGTTGACAGGAGCGACGAAGAATATCGTAACATGGATCGAGTAAAGTTGCTGGAGAACTTAAATGTAGCATTCGAGGAGGTGACACCTTTTTGATGTGAAGCCGCTGGAACTTCAAAAATGCCGATACCTATCAAAGCCATTCCGAAGGAACGAGCTAACCTGTGGCTGCCCTTTTTTTTAATTGAAAAGCACAGAAAAACCTCAAAAGAAATTGCTCTACCAACGTATGGTATTGCCTAGATCATGCCTATAGGGTCTCGCGCAAAGCTGAGTTCACCAGCAGATATGGATACATGAGAACGAGGAAGATTAGTGGTGGCATGGCGCATGAATTGTTGGAAAATGCTCATTCTCTGATAAGATGATGGTTAAGAACAGAGTGATTAAGATTGTGCGCTAGATTATTGACAGGATCCTTTATACACAAAAAAGCACAGCAACTCGCAGTCCACACATTAGTCAATACTAAAGCTATCAAGCTTATCGTTAGCTAGATATGCGAAAAGTTCACTTCGATTTTAAAGCGAGTAGCAAGGTCAAAGCGAGAACTGTTTGGCATGTTATTTAACAACAATTATGCAGCACAAATTTATCAGAGCTAGACGGGGCCCGGCAAATTTGAATATACTAAATGTGTATCACGGCAGTATATTCAGTGAGCTCGTTGTATCTTCAATGCAAATAGCGGCTAATAAAACAGACAATCTCTACCGATAAAGGAGAGCACAGCAAGCTATGCTCAAGAGAAGGGGTAATATTAGTGGTACAAAAACGTTACAAATCAACGCACCGTAGATCATTGCAACTTCGATGGGGATACTTGACTCAAGTAGAAACGTTTTGACCTGTGATATCATTATGATCCTATAGAGAGGAGCTTAGCAAGAATTGCTATAGAGCAGAGCTAAGGTGGGTGCTACAGTACTGATTATACCTTAGTATACTAAGCAACTTCAATGCATATAATAGATAAAATTTTATCTTCATCAGCTACGATATGCTTGTATGTCTGTATGCCAAGGAAAGCGCAAAAAGCCGTAGAGTACAATTCAAAATGCACCGCTGACATGAAGCTAATCGTAGGTTCTGTATACTGAGCAGATCATCGCAATCCCAATGCAAATTACAAAGATAATGTGAGGATTGCAGCTATGAAATGACAATGATTGTAAATGCCAAATGGAGCGCAACAAGCTTGTGTTTAACCAGTGCTATTTCATTGTAAATGAATTTCCCCGTACATCCATTTAGGTCAAAAGATCATTGCAATTATAATGGGAATAGCTCAATTCTATGGAAGACCCTTTTCAGCTCTGACATGACAACGAATCTACAAGACAAGAAAAGTAGAGCAAGCCAAAAGTAGAGCATTTCAAATACCAATACTACGATGTTATCGTGGATCTAGTATAATCAGCAGCCTCCACTGGACATGTTCGGCTTAGGACGTACTTGAGAACTTGTATTCTTCGTAAGCTCTAGCTCAAAGCTTTGCTAAAAAGCATAATACAAAAAATAATATAAGCACAGCGTACTCAGGAAATTATTGCAAATTTAATGCAGAATTGTCAGGCAAAACAGGAGTTTTTGGAGCTACAACATGAATTTGATTTTGTATGCCAAAAATAAGAGCAAAACAAGGTATACCCAAATGCCAAATTAATGGTCCTGACACAAAATCGCAGCATACTCAGTAGATCAATGCAACTTCAATGCAATCACGACAAATACCGAAAGGCTTCTTTACTGTGCATGAGCCACGATGGGTCCAGCAAGAAATCAAGACCAGTGACAAGAAACTCGCCGTACGCACACTATACTAAAAAAATTGCGATCTGCACATTCAGCACAGTTATATAAAACGCTTTTAGGCTATACTGTGTTGAATGCCAAGAAGAGCGTAGCAAGCTGTAGTCCAGAGTACAGCTTATACTGTTGACTCAAATTGTCGTAAACACCGACCCTGTGGCTCGAGCGTTGAGCCGTTCGACCCAGGACCGGGAGGTACCTGGTTCGATACCCATAGGATCCAAATTTAGGCAGCCGGAGATAGGTCACCAAAGTGGATGAGCAATCACACCCGAGTGTGTGACTGCCCTACCAACTCGCGTCCGATTGGGTAATAAAAGGGTTGGGTGGGGGGACGCCCCACTGACCGAAAAAGCCCCATAGTGTAATGAGGCCGGTCCCAATATGGGTGGGATTGCTACCAGCATCTCGCGATAGAGACAGCTTAGTCCTAGCGCGTGGGTCCCGGTAGCTTAAATCTTGAATAGTTGTGCTAAAAAAGCGTCGCAATTTTAATGCAAATAACACGTATGCAAAATTGAATTTTGGACATTTCTGTGTTTTATGTGTACCTGACAAAACTTCAGACATGTCACAACTCAAAAAGGCATAGCAATCTTTACAACAGGGCTATACTTGAACTTGTAAGTAAAAAATTACCCAAAGCACAGTATGCTCAATTGGGCATCGCAACTTCAGTGCAAATCTCACCGATATAATAGAACTTTGTATAGCTGTATATTGTAATGATTTTCCATGTAGCTATACCTAAGAGCTTCGGTAATCGAGTTGACACGAGATTTGCCGTAACTACAGTATACCTAATACACAGTTGCGACTCTAATGTAGTTATCACCAATGAAGAGACATTCTGTGCTTCTTTGACATGAGTGTAATTCCATACACAAAAAGCTATACTTAAAATTTTTGCTATTAGTTCTCTTGAAAAGCACAGTATATTCAATACAAATAAAACACATGAATTAGGAGCTATTTTAGCCTTCAGGTATCCATGATGGGTGTATGTGGTGAAAGATGTGAGAGACACAATAAAATCTAAGCTACTAGACGTTGCAGAAGCACCGTTAAACTTGGTTAGCTTATCGGAGGAAGACGGTGGAGCTTAAACGAATTTTAGGCTCTAAATCTCTTAAAGCTTGGCAACTTTTATAAATAAAAACCAGCAGCGGTGGACCTCTGGTTCTACACGCAAGTGATTTAAAAATTCAGGAATATTTTCTTAATCTTGGTAGACGCTGACGGTCGAAAATTCTTGCGGGCCGAAATGGTCGCGTCTAGCCTATAAGCCAGATGATGCCTCACGATAGAGCAGCGAAAACAAGTCATTTTGGTTTGACCGACTTATGGGAGGATTTTAGCGCTCCTAGGACTGATTTAGATCTGGCTGTCATATTTGAGGATTTTGGCAGATTCGAGATATTTCTTTCCCTTGGCATTAACTTGCTTGGCCTAAGAATGGGCAGCCGTGGCAATGTTAGCGCGCGATTGACTTGAGTAAAGAGATAGGGTTAAAGGTGACACTCGCTAAAACAGAAGCCTGGGCAGTGCACTATCAAAAGGTATCGAAGGTGCTCATGTATCCACAAAGAGAAAGACGACGTCTTTTAAATTGTTTTAGCTTGTGTTTAAGTCCCGCTCTCAGCATCGGTTGTCGTAGACGCTAAGGATAGCACCCCTAATGAAGGCAACCCAGTTTTAAGGAGAAGAGACATAAATACACCCACGGCGGTCTACAAAGTTCCACAAGCGGATAACATAAGTAAGAGGGGGTGAAAATGGGGATGTGATACGAATCGATTTATAGACGTCACGAGCGACAATGTGGTTGCCAGAATGGATCCACAGAGAAAATGAACAGTTCAGCTGGTCGTCGTGACAAGGCAGGTACGCTTCATTTGAAGGTACTTTCAGAGGTGTCAGAGCTCTTGAACCTTGAATAGCTACATTATTAGTTAGAAATATATCAGAGGTGTCATAGGTGCTGAATTGAGCTTTGGCTGCATTAAAGCCGAACGATGGTACTCCTGTAGACAAAATCCCTTTTAACAAATGTCAATACATCTTCTTTTTATACAGGGATGCATTAAATTAGCCTTATATGCAGCTTTTGCAACGCTACTTTGCTTTTTTACAGAGCCTGTCCATACCAGAGGCGTATTGAATTTCCGTGAACCTCAATTTTATATGCGGTTAGCTAGATGTCAACATCAACGCAGGCATAGTCAAGATGGTAGATATCGTACCTCTAAAGCTAAAGTAACTGGAAATGAAAAGCATGGCTATTTACAAGTGCAGAACATAAGGACCTTAGCCTTTGTAACATGATGGCATCGAAATAAAATCATTATTGTTGCTTCGTTTTGACAAGAGTTGGTATATTCATTGGAATTTTCTGGCTGATGTCAACCGCAGGCCATCCCAGAAGGGATGGTTGCATATTAATGTCAAATGGATTGCGTATTGAAACAGAGTCTCCCTCATGGGCGCACTAATAATTAACAGGAAGTAACGCGGTCATTGCTCTTCGCACATCTCGTGGGAGCGGCTTGAAGCTCCGGCTCGACTGTCCGAGGATTGTTGCGATCCAGTATATGACGCATCGAACATTTTGGACGTAAGGCGCGATCTTATAGCCATGTGCTAAAATGACTCCTACCTGCGCAAGGAATTTACGATTCGACCACCTGGCTGGTCGCTATGTCAAAGCCGAGCCATTTGGTAAATAAGTTGTACCCAATTCACTAAATGAATCTAAGCTCATAAGCGTAAATACTTTGCTCAGATTGGTAAGGGTTTCGATTTTGTATTCCTAATATCCACGCTATTTTTATTACGCTCTTCGATAGAATCGAGATAGTAATAGTGCCGGGAAAATCTAAACAAGAATCTTCGGACCGGGTGTACACCACCTAGCTTATGACTTTTTATAGCCAGGTGAAATTTGCGAGCGAGATTGAATGCAGTTTCAAGAGTACACGCAGAGATACGGCCTTTCATCGAGGTCGAGATTGTCCTCGATAAGCAGGGCTCTTGCAGGATGTTCTCGTTCATCCGCTCGACTGTTCCATTTAGCCAAGGTGAGTACACCGGGGAAAACTTCCGCTCTATCATTTAACGCGCACACAAGTTGTCGACCATCTCATTCCTGAAGTGCGCTCCTTGATCCGAAATGAAGAACTTGGCACAGCCAAACCGCTTGTACCAGGCAATGAGTCCATTAGCAGCCACGTAAGCAGTTGGACTTCTGCATGGAAATAATTTGCAATAGTGTGTTGAGAATTCCTTCAACATAAGTTATAGCGGCTACTATCGAACCTATCGCCCAAGTACATAATATCTCAATAGAGAGCTTCATGCATCTTGGTAGCCATGAAAGTGGGCCCATACGGACCCTAGATCTGTTTGGGACCCTTTACATGCTTGCACAGCAAGCAGCTTCGAACGAATTTGGCTACTCTATCGTGAAGCTTCACGATGTAAAACGTTCTGAAAGCGCAATCTTTATCGGTTCAATGCCGCAATGTCCATGGGCACCACAGTGCCCCACCACGAACACCCGTGCCAAAAGATCCGTTGCACGATTAGGAATCCAAGGTCGGCCGTCTGCACAGACAACACCTTCCACTTCCTCCAGCTCGACGCTAAGTCGTGCACGTTCATCAAGGGCGAGCGCTTGAGCGTCTGCGATGTCATCGGTACTTGGTAAAACAAAATCCCTATCTTATAGCGGGCGAAGCGGTGAAAGCTCTTCCACAGGACGGCACGCGCTACTGCGGGTGCAGACAACAGCAGCATGGGCCGCGTGTACCGGGCGCCATCTTGAAATGATGTCGGCCCAGACGTTCAGCACGCCCGGTATGTGCTCAATAGAGTAGATGAGACCACAGAGGCGCATCGACCAACGCTGAAGCCGGTCCCGAATGTGCCGTTTGAGTTCCACTTGTGGCGCAAAGATGTAGATTAGGTCGGAGTGGTCACAAAACAGCTTGAATCCCTTCCGACGGAGTAAAATATAGTCGAGCTTCGTACAGGATTGGATGTTAGTAAAATCGTCTTTTTCCACAATCGACCATCTTCGCTGGTGGTCCTTAAAAGTTCCACCTTTGCAGACAACTATGAAATGAGCTTGCTTGTCAACCGAGAGAGTCGTCCCACTCGCGCAGCAAGGTAATAACGATGGAGTATCCATCCAGACATGCATCGGTAAAAACACAGACGACATCGTTTTCACCAGGGAATGAGGGCGGCACCGTGGTAGAGATCAGTGTCAGCACGTCATGGTACACGGCCTCTTCCTGTGGGGTCCACTCCAAGGCGACGTTGAGAGCATTTTGGCTGTTTCGACCGAGCTTCTTGCGCTCTGCATCTGTTTTCGACTGCAGAGGTCATTCGTACGTGGGTAGTCCACTAGTGGCTCATGCAGCAGTTGGACGCGCAAACGAAGTACTGGAGCTCGGCCACGGTGCCCGGGAGGGGCAGCGTTGATAACGCTTGCACTCGCCCTGGATCATGACGCACGCCATCGCCTGAGATCAGTCTGTCACACCAGATAATTAAAGTTTGGTGGAGAGAGCTTTTAGGAAGCCCGATAGCTGGAAAAACTCCTTATGCACTTGCAGCAGGTCCTCGATGTTGTCGGCGAACAGAATCACATATTTCACTCACACTAATGCGTGGTGTGGCATCAGATGTAAGCACACTCTGCATCGTCGACTGAAAGTGCAAAGAGGTGTCGACAGCACCTTGGGGAACCCGAGTGGGCGTGAAAACCCCCTCGTCCGTCATGAAGGACATCACTTTCTGGCTATCTTCTGCTAGAGGGGGCTGCCAAAATCCATCTTATATGTCGAATGAAATATGTTGCTCTCGGCAAAGTCTTCCAGAATCTGTATAGGCGCGCCGTACTTGGCATCGTGCCAGCTATAGGCACCATCCTGGCGTTAACTGGGCGGTAGTCGATTGTTAGCCGGAATATGTCGGCCGTCCCGGTTTACGCACCGAAACGGCCGCAGAGGCCTAGCGAGACCCATTGTTCTTGGGTATGAGACTTCGGTCGAGGTGTTGCTGCACTGTGTCGTGCAAGAACTGGCTGTGTAGTGGCGACTACTTCCGCTGCTTGCATTGGAACGGGATCGCATCGTCTGGCCTACCTCGTCCGCCCAGACGTGTTGCTGGCTAGCAGCGTTTCGCAAGCGTCCGCAAACTGCAGTTCCATTCCATTGTGCAGTGCCTTGTCCACGAGGCATCTACACTCGATATGTCCTTGTCACTCATCACAGCGATTGGTATGACAACCCTGTACTGGAAACGCATCTTCCTCGAGGGCCAAAGGACCGTCACCAGCCAGCTGTGCCAGCATTGCAACCACATCAACACATAGACTGTGCAGTGTATCCTTGCCAACCAAGAACTCTTCCTCATAACTCTGAAGGACAAAACAGGAAACACCTTGAACATGCACCGGTGCTGCCACTGTTGTCAGGGCAATGTCAACAATGATCCCATCCACGCACCGCTCTAACTGGCCGTCGACGAGGGTCACTTCCAGTGGGACAGAAAGCCGCTGGATCTCCACATCAGGCTGCACTGCCTGCAGCGCGTCAATTAAGCAGCTCGTAATAATGCTGTGATCATCGTCGGTGTCAAGGACGTAGCTCACTTCTACGAGGCCGTTAATTTCCACAGTTTTCAGCACAGCTGCCTTCCTCGCAACCTTGTATCGGACACTCGCCGCACGTAACTTCTGCATTGCATCCTGGTGCTGCTCATCCGTCGCAGTGGGGCACTCCTTGAGCCAGTGCGCACCATCACACACCAAACATCCATCCACTGGTGGCTTAGAAGCTCGCGGAGGGCGCGCAGCCACAGCGCTCTCCGTCTTGACTTGGCGCGCGGGCGCCTTGTGCCAGGGGTTTTGAGCCTTGGCATTCTGGCTCCTGGCCTGGCGGGCTGAGATCGTCTGTGGGACATACTTTTTGGCCATCTGGTGGTACCAATGCTGCGCCTTCGCGTGCTCCCGAATCAATCCGTACAACGCGACATCGTCCATGCGACAGTCCCGCCGCTCCAAGTCTAGGAGACGCTCGATCTGCTCACATAGGAAATTAGTTTTGCAATCGATGGTGGCTGCACGTTTTCCGCCAGAATCTTGCAACTCGCCTTCATGCGCTCCTTGTGAACAGGGATCGATGGGTCGGTTTTTCCGATGAGTTTTTGTAGCCCATTGTCTTCGACTATCCTCACGAAGTCTTGGAAGTAGTGGAAGACTCTCGCGTCACAATCGTCGATCGACAAATCCATGCGCAAGGTACGCTAGAACAGCGACTTAACATCGGGAACGAAGGCGTTTTTGAGGCTGTTGCAGCGGCCATGCACGAGGTAAAGAATCTCGTTGTTCGATATCTCGTCGACAGGGCGCTGTAGCACGAAGGTAGCAATAATATCCATGGCCTCTGGCCGGACGCAGTCTTTAACGGCCGACACGACAGCTTCAAACCGCTCTCCGGTGACAGCACAGCGGCGGCGAATTTTCCCAAGGTAATGTTCCCATTCCCTGTACCATAGGATCAGGGTGGACTGCTCCCAGATCACTAGCCGTGGTGGGCACACCACTTCGTAGATAGGTTGGGGCACGGCGTTCTTCATGACGGCGTCCCCGTCAGCTTCAAAATCCATCTTGAAAATTGATTGACTTGGTATACTTGACTCGATACCTTGACTTCAGCACGAAGAAGAGACGTGCAACCTTCGTACCACCTCCTACTGTTGTCGAGGGGGGAAAAACGAAAGCGCCTTTAATGAGGAGCGCAAAGTTAACTTTGACGCGAGACCCGGGATGTGTAATTCAAAGCAAATTGGTTAATGCAGAGAATTAACTACTTGCCAATTCTGCTTCTTCCTATGCAGGTCACAACGGCTCTGCAGCCGTTGGACAAAACGTAATCCTGGAGCATCCCACAAATGCAGCCAACATGTGTGTGCCAGCAAACGTCGAGTCCGTTGGGGTCGTTGGGCACGCACTGCTAGTCACAAGGGTTGAAGCTCTTCGTACAGGCCGAGCCGACAGAAACGCGGTGGTTGTCACCGCCCATCTACTTCCCGTGCTCTGCTGGACGACAGCAGCGGCTTGATGGGAATCGCTAGCACGCAACAAAAAGTGTCTTATTTGTCGATCGACTCGGATGTAGAACTAGTTGCAAAAATTACTATGAGCAACGTATGGCAGTATTATTTCACCTTACAAATGTAAAGGAGAACGTATAACGACGCGTCCTCATAGATCAGTATAATATCGCGGAAAACTTTTCCGCGCAGCAGCTGATGAAGCATTTTGATCTCATAAACACTGGTGGCCAACGAGGCTGCCGCTATCAAAAGCTCAAAAGGAATTAGACACAACTGGCGCGTAGAAAGTGTAATTGCATTGTAGTAAATTTGCGAAGCCTTAATGTCTATAAACGCATACGAGCAGTCAAAACGGGAAAGCTTGCGCAAAGCACTAAGACATTATCGACATGCATGATCAAGCTTGGCTGGCACAACCCCTACTCTAAGCCTTGGTTAACTAAGGATAAGTCAGTTTAATACTTTGATTGCCCCCCTTCGTAAAAGGTTGTCCATGCGGGGGTCCCAGCTTCGATTAAAACATCGCCTTTCACAGCCATGACACGAAAGCGAGCAATTTGTGCTATCAGTGGCGTGGCACGTATGACCAATACCGCTGTATTTGTTCACACGTACAGCGCCAATACCTTTGAAAGTAGAATCACTAAATCGGCGCAACCTTTGACTTCCACTTGGACCATTCGATGATGTCGCCCTACCATTTCAATGTTAGCATGGTAACCATTTCGATCCCACGGAAAGGCTCGAGTCGAAGTAGCAGCCTTTTATCTATCACATCGCAGTAAGCCTCCTAATTGCACGGTTAATGTCACTTTCGGATGGCGATATGTACAAGTTGACGGAAGGTTTTGCTACTGCTACGCCGTCACATGCAGTGCAGATGGCAAATGTTATAAGCGATAGACATATACACCAGCGATTGCGCCCGTAATTGCCAACAACAAGATCACATCGTGAAAGATAGCTTATGGCTCTGTTATATCAAAGTTGCAGACTGTGCTGCATTGCGCTTGCAGCTCGTTTAATTGTTAATCAGTCATTGTCTTCGCCAGAGCAAGGATGGTGAAACGCACCTCACCTTCGTCCCTGGCCATAAACTTTTTAATGATCTGACAGGCGTTCTTGAGAAACATGAAACAACAATAGAATTGATTGCTCGGATGTTGCCCCAACAACGAACGCAAGATCATGTCTATACCTGGAGGATAGTGTCCGGGCTCGACGGTCCATGGTTAATAGGTTGTTGCTTTCGCCCATCCAATTCGTACAAATTGCCATCCACACAACTACCGACGACGACAACAACACGCTTAAGTCGCAAACAATGTAGCCAACAATTTAGCGGGCAAAGCATACCTAAAGCACACGAAGTGCGTGTTAATAGGATCGTCCACACTTTCCAGTTGCTATTAGAACAAAATCAAGTTAACAATTGCAAAAAATGTCAAGAAAACTACAGATAAAGTCAACGCCTTCATACCTCCGACTGTCCAGCCTCCGCCGCGCCACTGTGTGTTTGCTCCAACTAATATTCGATACGACGATTTAAAATGTACCATCAAATTCATTTCTCGCAGTCTGATCGTGTCTTAGATGTTACCTCGCCGTCTTGCTCCAGGTATTGGGCAATCTCCATTGGCGCCATGGTCTTGGTTTTATTGAAAAAAGCATCTAAGTAGCTCCCAGGAGCTGCACACGGCACCAAAACAACTCAGCACCATATCTTGCGTCAGAGCAACGGCGCACACTCAAAACTTACTCAGCTGCACCAGGTGACGCATATTGCCGATGGCATGCAAGATACCCACCGTTCCACACGCGTTACCTGTAGAACAGCAGCAAAACCATGTGCCAGTATAAACATCTACCACTCTCAGCTTTAATCAACTTTAAAGTCCGTACCAACAGTTTGGCGCATGTAGTAGACGTTGGACGACGCCGTTTGTCCGTCATTCTCGATTCGAGCTGCTTCCTCTTTATCCGCTTCTTCTGTCTGTCACAACCCGATTGTAACCACGTCATTCATTGCTCTGACTCCTCCAATTGTCTCACTCCCTCGTTCTTTCGTACATGTGGCTTAATGGGGAAGAGCATGATGACCGCCACGACCGGGGTCGGTACCATCGCGAGTGCCCACTCTTCGGTACTTAACACATCATGGAAGCTAAACCGAGACGTCGGAAAACCCATTTTCTTCACATAAGAGTTCATGACGTCTGGGTTGGACTCCAGCGGGAACCAGCGCTTGGGTTTGCCTTCCATTGAAGCTGCGGTTCAAATAAATGGCGGAATTTTCGGATTGTGGATAGGCTGTAAAAATTGGGTACATCACTATTGTATCGTTCGTGACGCTGTTTGATTACACACTTCTCGAAACGGATTAGACGGGCGATCCGTGCACCATCTTAAAAGGTCTTGCCTTATTAGCATTCGACCGCCTTAATGCCGCCTAATGTAGACATCGAATCCTTGCCTGCGATGGCCGCAGCTGCTCAGAAATATGCCTTTATCTCGTGGGACGCAAGCTCGGGACGTCGAGCATGTCCACTGGCTACTTTCGGGTCTCGAGAGCCACTGGAGCTAAACGTTCGCTTGGCTTGTGCTGAGCCGCCACGCGCAGACCAGCCAAAGCTGAAAAACGAAGCAGAAGTTAGAGGAGCTATCGCGCTAGTGGTGCGTGGGGGCTGCAGTTTTGCGCACAAGGCTAGACTGCTTCAAAAAGGAGGTGCGGTAGCCATGCTGCTGGCCAACAACACGAGAGATGAACCTCTCGCGGCGTTTACGATGGGAGAGTCCCGCAAAGAATTGGCCGATAGCAAGAAAAATCGAGAGGAACCGATTACAATCCCTTGTGTAATGATGTGTCTACGCGACGTGCGAGAGCTCTTTCAAAAGTTTCCACCATCAGTGAAGAATGGAATGCTCTGTTTTGAAATATTACAGAGTAACGAGGAAGCAGATATTGCACAGAAGTGTTTGATGGAGCAAAGGCAGCTACATGAAGCAACAGAAACAGGTAGAGGATGGAAAGCGATTAAATGGACCACGACGTCAATCGTGAGAATGATGGAGCCGCATGACAGCGCCAAAGATGCTCCGATTTTAGTAGACAGTGGTAGAAATAGCGAGCCAATGTCTATCCGAAGTGGAGGGAACCACCTCGATGCTCGAGAAAAGCAGCAGCCACTACTTGCGTTTGTCCAGTGGGCTACAAGTGCCACAACGTATGAGATCTGCTTTGCCCCTCTAGCAGATTTTTGTTCGGCAAGTGCTGGTGCGTCGTACTCAGGCAGATTGGTGGCGTGCGATCCACTTGTCGCCGATCGGCCTCTAAAAAATGTAGAGCAGCTGACTGGAGCTGTAGCTGTGTTGCGACGTGGGTCGTGCTCATTTCCTGAAAAGCTTGCACGAGTGCAGCGTGCGGGAGCTGTGGCTGCGATTGTGTGCAATGACGATGAAGAAGACTTGGACGCTGCTTTTGTCATGAGTGTCGACCATATTAACGCGGCTAACGCCACGCTACCAGCTGTAATGATCTCACACAAGACATTTTTGCGGATACAGTCTTTTCTAGATCTCACGACTGCAAGGATTCTGTGTCTAGCTGGTCAAATGGCCGACGAAGTGTTAGAATTAAACGGAAGGTCGGTCTCATTTGGTAACTTGTCAATGCCAATTTCAAGACAAGTGCCACGGGAGGATAAAAAAATAAGCATTGGTGTCGACAATACAGCTTCTCCATCAGACTTAGTCTTCCCTCTTCACCTTGCTTGTCGTAATGGAGATCATGCTGCCTGTCAGCGAGTATTGGCTAGTACTAAGGAAAAGGAGGCAAAGCACCTCCTCGTCAACATATCGTGCCCGTCGAATGGCCTGACAGCACTGCACCATGCATGTGCAGGTGGAAACGACAATGTGGTGGAGTTTTTACTAGAGCATGGTGCGGCTCCCGATGGCCTGGATCTGGCCATGCAGACCCCACTACACATTGCATGCGCAAACAATCACATTAATTGTGCGCGTTTGCTACTTCGTGCTGAAGCCCTGGCACCCCAAGTACCCGCAGCGCTTTACAACGTAGACGAAGAATACGGCGGCTTGCCAACTCGACGGAATATTGGTGGGGGAACTGCGATGCATGAAGCTGCTCGTGCTGGTTCATCTGAGTGTGTGGAGTTACTCCTTAGTATCAATGCACGAGTGGAACATACAGGAGATGGAGCGAGCAACAATTATATTTTTCTTGGCGTGAGCGCAACAGACTTGGAAGGCAATACACCACTCCATATGGCGTGTGCAAATGCTCATGCTGAATGTGGTCTATACCTCATGGCAGCCAGGGCTGATGTCAATTGTTCAAACTCACAGGGACACTCACCGCTTTTCCTTGCGTGTGAGGCTGCAAATGATTCCGTGAAACAGGTTGAAGCTGTTCGGATTATTAAAAAGCTAATCAAAGCTGGGGCTGTGGTCGAAGAAAGCGAGGATGAGAAGACCCATAGTAGAAATTATAAGGGCAGTGGGAACATACTACTTGATCGAATCAAATCTTTAGATCTTCGACGTGACCTGGAGATACTGTATCTGCGTTTCGAAGCCCAGAACACCAAACAGAAAAGCTTAGAGCTCGAAACGAACAATAGGAAGTTGAGAAAGGGTCTTGATGAAACAAAAGATGTTATCAGAACCCTTCAAAATCTCGTGAATAAGCACGCTGCCTACGAAACTCAAATTCATCAGCTTCAGTTACAAGTGCGAATGATGTTGCAGTTTCAGACCAATTACGACAAGCCAAAAATGAGTTGTAAAGAAACTATCGTAACACCACTATTTGCGGAAGAATCAGGACCCTTGCTTGTGAGAAGTGATGAAGAATTGGCACTCGAGGCAGCCTTGGCACGGGATCTAGGTAAAAAATGTCTTCGCCAGGATCAAAGTGTGCTGGCTGAAAAGTATTTCCAGCGATCATTAGAGCTGATGCCCCTGCCGGGTGTACATCGATTGTTGGTCAATGCCCAAAAGTTAGAACACACTGAATCTAGCGGGACGCTGACGGACAACGCCCTTGGTGTAACTGCAGTATGCACAACCAGCACATTATTGACGTCCGAGATATCGCCAACACCGCCAAACACGACCACTAGAGCTGTGAAAGTCCAGGAATTAGCTGAAATGGTTCGCATCACAAATACAACGCCTCAAGCTCGTGCAATGCTGGAGAACGAGCTGAACAAATTGAAGACGCTTTCCGACGACATGGATTTTGCTCGCGCTTGCCGCTGGACGGAGTGGCTAGTAGCACTTCCGTGGGGTGACACCAGCCTCAGCTTGCAATATGATGATTGGTATGCTATGAAACAAAACGAATTCCGACAACTGGATGCGATCGATGTCGAACGCGATGAGGCTCATCGAAACCAAGCTATGCGCATTATCCAGCGTTCATTTCAAAAGTGCTATGCAGTTCACTTACGAGCTCGAAAAGTGGCAGCAGTCAAAATACAGGCTGCCATCAGGGGCAAACTCGCTCGACTGGACATTGGTAAAAACAAGCAGCGGCATTTGATGGCTCAAGATAAGCAGAGTACTTCGTTCGCAAACCAGCAGAAGGAGATGGAAGGTGCGACGCTGTTGAGATTGGACTTTACAAAAAGTATTGACCCTGTAATTCGGAGAAAATTGCCGTGTCAGTACCTCGTCGAGAAGCTGATTGTAGGCAAACACTTTTTGCCGCGTAAAATTTGCAATTCCGGATGCGTAGAGAGAGGCATGCGCATTGTGCAGTTGGTCCAGTGCGTGAAAGCAAACACTCCGATTCCTTACAAGCCAAAATTTGAGAAAGTAAAGCCGCTTTCATTTGTATGGACCCGCTGGGAAGAAGGGTTAGACAAACTGTGTGCGTGCGTTTTAAGTGGACCGTATGACAACCAGCAGGACGCTCGCCGACGCTTTTGTCATGTTGTTTGCGAGGCAGAAACGATAATGGTCGAACATTAGCCGTATGCGCACGAAATTTGTTTTTTCGATGGATAAAATTTATTTTTCAGTTCACTTGAGCGCGAGTTAATGCTTCCTATCTCGGGGCAAAGAGGTTAAGTAGCTGTTCAGACGTACACACCTGCATGCTAAAGTCAAAACAAAACATTCTCTTCTGCAGCGTTATCCGCAAAAGAGAAAATGGGTGTAAAAAACAATTATGACCTTACAGCCAGCTACAGACCGACCGCCATAGTACCATGCAAGCACTGCAGACTCAGGTGTTTGATGAGTCAGTTTCGTTACTGCTTGCTTGTCCTGAGAGAATTCCCTCAATACGATGTAAACATGTATTCTTGGAAATTATGCGCGTGCTAGTCCGCTTTGCGTCGAATGCCCGAATCCCCAGCTCAATTATCGTCAAAAGCTTGCACGATAAAACTCTGCTCATCAGCAGGTATTCCGACCCTTTTTTTGACCAAGACGTGCCTGGCTTAAAAGGCATCCTTGTCCCTGGCATTACCAATAAGACTTGAATTTGGGCAAGCCGCTGCTTAAACAGCATGCTTTTCTGTGGGGCAATTCCATTAAAGACAGCCATGAAATCCCGCGCGACAGGGCTGTGGTATGGCTTCTTTTAAACGAAGTCTAGGCAAGCACACTCGTCGGCGGGTAGTGGATTACACAACTCTACCGCTCTTCAGTTCTACAAGTAGGAATCAATTGCGGGTAACGGGATTTCACAAGTCATTGCGAATACTTAAAAGTCCAACATTTAGAATGAATAGTCGGTCACTTTGCTGACTATACCCTCTGCAGGCATGAGAAAAAAGTCCAAAATAGCATCAATCACGCCCTTGGCATTAACCGGCACCAACGCTTCCGCGTTCACCTTTCTTGGGTCAAATTCGGCCGAAGTACAATCAAAATTAGCACTGGCTGGGAGAGCATCCTTTTAGGCATGTCAAGCGTAAACGCTAAGCAGCTTTTGGCTATGACATTAAACGACACCATGAACCAGGAGTCCAAAGTAGTCTTAGAGACAACAGTAACTGCATGTGTGGGTCGCTTTTTCATAAAGTTAAGCCATTGTATTTAGGTTGTTTTGACACAAAGCTCTTAATGGTAAACATTTTAAGAGGCCAAACACGTAATAGTAAAGTTAAAAAAAAGCTAGGGCTAGCTACCTATTCACGTAAAAGAAAGTGTAGTATATTAAGCTCAAGCGACATTGTTCAGAGCAAAGTGATTAGATGGAAGCATGCTGCTTTTACGCCCTGGTGCATTGACGTACATCAGGTCTTCGACGACGCATTAAATCGCTCAGTCTGACCGTTAGTCTCGACAAGATCTCTTTAATTCTATGTCAAGCATCGTTTTCAATAAATTCGTCTTGAGTTGAGGCTTTGTCTACGACGATTCATCCGGAAGTCTTCGTTGCCTAGAGACATGAGCACTGCTATTTCAACATCGTCGATCGTGTTTGACACAGCCTTTAATAGTGTTTGACACAGCCTTTGCCTGCCGAGACATGGGGTAGCTTGAGCGCAAAAGCTATACAAACATACCGCCGAAAATGTCAACGTAAGGAGCCACTACACGTGGTGTTCAAACTGATTAAAACCGCAATTTGACAGCCTAGCATTTTTCGAGAGCTGACGTAGCCTTTCGCTTATCTACGCTGACAATTCATTGTCCGAAATTTCAACTCATCATGCTTCAATGCTTTCAGCAGAGTTACGCACATATTAACTCACGGATACACGGCACGCCTTTAATTCGTAAGAAATAAGGCTGCGGATGTAAAACGAGATAAGTACTAATTGTCTGATCAGTGCAGTAATGCATTAGCCAAAGCATTGTGTTTCTCTGGCTTTTAATTCAACACTTCGAAAGACTGTTTTGACCGCACTGACCTTATTGTAAGCTCGTGCGATGCAATATTCGTCATTGGCTCTCCGACACAGAATGGTGGCGTCGAACGATATGACTTAGTTTTCCGAATCAGTTCTGCTTCGTGCTATATACTAAAGAATGCGTCGAAGAACGTTTCTGAAGAAGATCGCAAGTAAGTAATGCCTGATAGAGAGGCCATAGGTTGCACGAACCTAGTGTTTGTCACACAAGTTGGTACTGTCGTAACAAAAGCCACGATCAAGTGCTGCAGATTCTGGTAATACAAATTACAATACAAGACAGAAGTTGTAGATTGCTTCCAAGGGTATAATATCGACAAGCCTCATTTCACTTTTGAAGCGTAACCGCTACATTTAGTCATGGTATAATAGTTTCCTGGACTGCAATCTACGACTCTGATCATTTACAAAAACACAAACGAACTGGCATCATATTTCCTTTGAACATTGGCCACGGTAGCCCCGCCGCAAATGCTTTCTCTTCAGAATGCCTATTCAAATTTGAATTAATATAGATTCTTCAGCGTTATCGAATAGCTATCCAGGACCAGTGTGCCGCAATTGATCTTGTTATTGAGCTGCAGTATTGACCTACTGGGGTAAAACTGTCGGATCAGTGCTGGTATTTGGTGTCAAATCACAATGAGATAAATGTTAGTGTTAAATTGTATTAAAATCACCTTTAATAAGCCCACTTATCATTAATTTACAACATAATTAGAGTTTTGCAAGATTGCTACATTGTTCTGTTGTCGAAGCACAAGGAGCGACGTTCAGATAATGGTAAATGCTCCCCTTTATTCTCTCTCAACCACTTACACATCATTTGCCCACCATGCTTTGCAGGCCAACACGCTTGCCCCATATCTTGGAGCCATCCGTAGCTCGTTGGACTCGGCACTGTGTCTTCGCAACTTTCCTTCACAGACGGTGGAGCGCCACAACAAGCCAGAAGTGGAGCTCCAGTACGTGTCCTTTTATTGCACTACAAACTAGATAGCGACTGATGACGATTTTAATTCTCTGTCCAGGATGAGCAAAGAGCTTTTGTTAAACCCCGTGCTTATCTGCCGCAACGACCAGGAAAAGTGCTTGATCGAGCCGTCCATTAACTCGACCCGCGTGAGCATTTCCATAAAAAAAGCGGACGAGATCGAGACGATCTTAAGCCACAAATTTAATCGTTTTCTAATGCAGCGCGCTGAGCAGTTTCTTGTTATGCGAAGAGTGGCTGTCGACGGCTACGACATGAGTTTCCTCGTGGTGCATCAGCATCTCGAGAACATGTATAAGCACAAGCTTATTGACTTTATCATCACTTTCATGGAGGACATTGACAAGGAAATTAGTGAGATGAAAATCTCGCTTAACGCGCGCGGCCGCATTGTCGCCACCGAGTTCATGAAGCAGTTCACTTGAACAGTGTCGGTCCTGCTGTACAAGGATATTGGAAGACCTGATATTGCAAGATTGCAGAATTTACTTTACACACGATAAAAGTGAATGGTAACACGACGGCGATTAACGCTAGTCTCAGCTTTTATTGGAATTTACAGAAAGCAACGGCTTGGTTTTATGTTTGCCTAAATGTAACAAAAACGCGCTCGATTATCGTTAAATGCTACCGTTTTCATCTACATGACAATACAATTAGTTTCTTTCGTGCGGTCGACGTCATCGCCGCACCGCTGGAGCTTTCCAATGTAGCATTTCTCCATAATTTTTCTAGCATTCTTCGTGTGAAACTGCATATCGCGTGCACAGTCTGGACCACCAGACTTGCGGAGGATTGAGTCCACACCGCCTGGGTGAGCCGTCACGATTCCCGTGACATCGTACACCTGACCGCTTGACACAAGCCAGCACGAGTCAAGCGAGCAGTGCAATTTTACCTTGCACATGCAGAGTTTGTGCGTTTTCGAACAGCGCGTCTCCTCATCTAAGTCAGTGTCAAAATTACTTGTCGGCGTAGAATTTGACAAATGGCCAGTCTGCTCATTATTCAAACTTGCCATGCCGATTGCGGCTATTGCCAGGCTGCTGCAACGCGAGCGGCGACGTACAAGATGGCGTCCATCACCCGAAGTGGCCCTCAGCACAGGCCCACACGCACTGGAAACGCACGCGGCCTCCTCGTTACGCAGTTCCGGTCGATACCCGTCGTTATCCTCGTAATCCACAATAATTCTCTTCCCTTGCCTGTTGGGTGCGGCCTGCGAGGCCGCCGCATGGCCGAGCTCTTCCAAATCGAATGCCTGCACGTTACTCTCCACCTTTTTTTCGGAAAAAAACGTGTCAATTACGGCAGTGGGTGATAGCTTAGACGTCTGGGCACAGTTCGTCACCAGTTTGTCTTCTTCGGCGTTCATGCACTTGAGAAAGCATGTGGCCATCGAGCCCACGGAGGGTTCCTCGCAAATCGATCTCGTCTTTTTCCATTCAAGCCCTGAATTCAAATCAAAGCATGATTTTTCCACGACGGCCTTGCACGTCGGTATGCATGGCCTCTCGTCTATCTTGCGAGGAGCCAGTTGCTCCACTGTCATTACCACAACATCTAATATGCTTTCTCCAACTACATATTTTAGAAGACATTAAATTGACTCAGTCAAGCAGTTTTAGATATGTAATTAGAAACAACATGCATAGCTTTTATGCGCTAACGTGGGAATATTTGCTGAGCACAAAGGGCTAATTTACCGAAAGATACGGATCAAGCCAGCGGAAAAGTACAAAATGCTAGCAATCTTACGGCTGTAAAACCTTATTTTTCTGCAAGAAAGAGACTTTACGACAACAAAAGTGACCGGAGTAGTGTAACAAAGATTAATATCACTAGGGAATTCGATAGAGGCAAAATGGTTGTGTATGATGCCTTCCAATCGTGGACTAGTTTTGACGAGCAAATTGATAGGACAGCAAGAATTTTTGTTGTGGTATGCAGCAATTCTTCTGAGTTCTCATTCAAAATAACATTTACGAGCCCAAACTTTGCTTGAATATCTCTTGTCTTGCTCGCTTTGTGTTGTTGATGGATCTAAGATGACTAAGTACGACATTAAATAAATGTTTATTAAATAGATGACGTCGTGGCTATGAAGTTGTCCTCCAGTGAGGACAACTTTGCGCTAATTGTTCAAGGAAGAGTGTGTAGATAACTGTGTGCGCAGCATATATCCAAAGTGCTGGACTTACTGGGAAACCTATAATCATCAGGCGCAAAGGTCCGACCTTCGGCCTTGCTTACTAAGTCACCAAATGATAAAAAGGGCAAAGTCAAAGACGGCAACACCTCGGGTGAGTCCAGTGTCCACGGTCGCAAAAATGGCAGACGGACGGCTCTCCTCCACCAAGTATCTACGCAAGTTGTCAACGTGTGAGAGGTCTTCCTACTTTGGTCTGGCGAGGACGACTGGAAGGATATAACCCAGCCAATGCATGCCATTGCGCGGAGCAGGACGCTTACCTGCCTAACGCGCCGCTAATGCTATCAGAAAGCCACTTCTCGCGTAACATTTTGAACTTCACTCAGTCCGAAAGAAGTCATTGTTTTATTGCAGCCTTACGGCGGTTATGCGCGTGCTTTTAGCACCACATCCACTTCAGCTAAAGAAATTCTTGAAAATAGTCACCGCTACAGCTGAAGCGTGTATGTTGGATCAGGATACGGCTATTAAGTATTTTAGTTCGAAATTTGACCACCTTTGACGAAGATCTTTACTTCCATGAGCTAACAGTGCACTTTACTCACTTGCTATGCTGAAGACTGCTCACCTCGAAGATGTCTTGCCCTCGGGATAATGAGCGTAAACGTTTAGTGTGGGTATGTTGTCAATCGCAGCGTACCCCACAAGACCACGTCCTGCGTACTAAGTACCAGCTGTCTCAAATTAAAGATCGTATCGGCCATATAAATCCGTAACTGATCCTTTTTAACGGCTCTTATCAGCTGTTAGAAGCGAGATTGCTACACCACTCCAAAAAAAATCCTGGCACCAACAGAGCACCCCTGCTTTGCCACGCAGTTGCAAATGTATGATGCTGACGTTAGCAGTCAAGAATTGCCGGAGGAGGCCGTTTCAACCGCAGCATTATGCCTTCATCATCAGAAAGGCTTAGCGCCTGCGCGACCGAATGTATGCGCTTAATATCGCTTTCGGGTGGCCTAGCGGCTTCTTTAAGCCGACTTAGATCCTTGAGGCTCTCGAGGAAGTGATAAACCTTTTTGTCATGTGAGTAATGAGCTCTACAGCCGACAACTGCCGTATGTAAAAAGTACAGCTCTCCGGGCTGCGTCGAAAATTTTAATCTTGTTGATGTGAGCTTTACGCTCAGTTGGCCGCTTAAAGAGCACAGCTTAGAAATAGAAACCCTACGGTCTTTTGGCTAATGCGGTGGCTTGTATGGACACTAAAGCTGCCGCAAGACCAGCGTTACTTTTCTTGCCAGCAGAATCAGGCTAAATATTACACTTCGAAAATTTCTTAAGACATATAGAAATTTGGGGTTCTGAGGATCCAAACACCTCTAATAACGCTTAGCGTAAAAGTCAAATGCGTCAACATCATTCGGGAATGGCCGACGGTGTACACAGACTAATGCTTTTCCATGACCGTAAGATGTTCGGTAAAACAATTTGTCATTTGACTCACAACTACCAAGCCTACTCAATATTTTAAGCAATAGATTTTTGTGTCTAGCATAACTTTGACGGACCCATTCCTCTTCCATGCTGGCTCGGGAATATATTTTGCTTACTGCGGACGGATATAATTGCATTCTTGCCCTGCTATTTGTACTTGGTTGACTTTTTGCGAATATAGATGAATATTCGATAAAGGGAGTGGACTCACATTACAGACCGATACGAAAAAGGCTTTTTGAGCCTCTCCCTTACATATTCAAAAAACCTTTGTTGTTATAGAAGTTTGCGGAGCTGTAAAGTTTCATAGATCATTTCCATTGAAGAGTGAAAATCCTGTTCATGTGTGAATTGCATTGTCAATTGCAAAAGCACCCTCAATAGTTTTTTGCTTTCCAACCCTGGCACCTCAGCGCACAATTCGCAATTTATCTTCAAAAGTAAGGTCGACCCTCACTCTTTAACGGTCTTTCTGTGAATTGTCTACTGTAAAAATATGTACCATTGCACACGAGCACCAATTTCCATCTAATTTTTGCAAGCTAAGCCTTTTGATGAGGCACAAGGATATCAAACCATCCACCGCGACTGAGAGGCTAACTAAAGGAGCAGGAAATTAAGCAGTGAGTTTGATCTTACGCTGATCTTCTACTTGACCGCCCAATAATATATGTAGGGCCACCAGTCCTTACAATAAGCTGAAAAAGACTTCCATTTCATACTTGGGCACATACATTAGGTCATTCGACTACGCATAAATTCACGCTGGAGCTTTAAACACATCATTTTTATACACGAGCCAAGCGCACAGTGTTCGATGCGCTATTCCGTTGGATAAGATTTAGTCACTCGTAAAGCACACTCGCGCCGAGCGCATCGATCACCCTCTGCTCAAACGAAGCAAGGCCAAAGCTCCATGGGCTATGTAAAAAGGGTGGGTGATTTGAAAGAAAAGTCTGGACCCATCTCATGAGCGTGTGCCTCGTAGACTTAGGCTGAAAAGCTTTTAAGGTTAACTAAGATGGTACTCTGTATGCACCGCGTTAACCTGAGCCAAACATTTGTACATTCATGCATTGCGCATCGCGTACTTAGTGCTCTCGCTCCATACCCTACGCGCTGAATGCTTGCTCTCCGATCGATATCTTGCGTTCGATGAGCCCAAAATCAAGGGCAATAACTTTAATGAGGCAGAAGAGAACGAGATGCAGTTGCAACGTAATATATATTACCTTACTATACATTTGTGGCGGGCCGAATGTGATCGCCCGATATGTACTATGAATGTCATTGGCATCTAGACTTTGACTTCAAAAGAATCTGAGTGGGAGGCGCGCTTAGCTTTAAACTTCAAGCTTTTACGTCCACGGGATTTTTTTATGCGAACTATTATCGAATCGGCGGCCATAAAAATGATGTCTGCGTAAGCATTGCAAACTTAACCGGTAATTTTCAAGCATTTTGAAGCTCCAAAGAATGATAAATGTCTTTTGGTGCGGGGTACAAATGACAACAAGCCATAACCTCTGGTTGCATTCCTGATAGCTTGAGCAAAGTCTATGTCTTTTCTTTATTTCGAGTTCGTCTGCCTCAAGACTCGTTGTCAACTGCTAGATGACTGCCGTTTTGCCGCCTGTGAATTGTAATCAGTATCCGGTAAATAAAGTCTATAGAAGCCAAAGGGTGAGCTCTGATTGTGGTAGGATTGCCTGGGGGGAAGCGTAGTTTTGTTAAAGTCGCCGATTTTTTTATTAAAAGAGGATACGACGTCAAGGCCACCTTGCTAATAGTAAGTGTTGAGAATTTCTTTAGTTTCTTAAAGTAAGGACACTCTCTCCCCCTCATTAAATTATATGGTGACAGCGTCGCGTAAGAGTGCATGCCATGTGGTAGTGGTTCTCGCCCATTTTCTCAAGGTGAGGAAATATATCTATCCCTCAGCATCATGCGGCGGACTTTGCCCCTTTGCCATAACACACCTCGTGCGAGAAGTCCGATGAATGCGATTAAGGAGTTGGTAGAATGAGAGACTGACAACCTCGACGTTGCCAAGGCATGCATGGGTGCCTCGGCTCAACACTTAAATGCTAGCTCTTCACATTTCGGTATCGCTTATTATAAGTATTTGAAATACCAAATGATTTATATCACACAATATAATACAACAACCAGCTGGTGACATACACTAAAACAATTTAACTTGCTCACGTCTGCCCTAATTAAGTTATGTTATTACTGTGTATTGACTTGGTTATGAACTTTTGCAAATTCACGCATCGCAAAACTTGTTTTTTTAAGTGTTGTAGTATAAGCCCGTAAATAAAGGCCTTTCCGCAGCGATCATTGTTTTAAATCATGGGAAGCATAAAAACGACGCCAAACGGATCTGTTTTGCTCGGCAAAGTCGAAACAGGTGTGTGATGAAGGGTTTTCTTGGTGCTAATAATACCACTCTAGTGGTGAATCTCTCAACACCTTTCATTGTCCTTTATTAAAAAGCACTGTAAATTTGCCAGCAATAAGTTGGGTTTACAGTTTCCTTGAATCTTTTTCAGCTCACTCCATTTTAAGGTCTAATAGATGAAGCACTACTGCGGCCTAAATGAGCCTTAGTGCCGACTAGTCTCTTTTAAAGCGACAATTAACGGGTACATCATCAAGACACAACCTGGTAAAGGTCTAAAATAGTCGAGACAATCGTGTGACCAGATAGTAAGACATAGCTGGGCATTTAATACCCCTAGTGGTATCACCCATCATGTACTCGCGTCGCGAGAAGTATACTCAACTCCATTTTTTTAATTTGATACTAGCCATCAAGAGCTCCAAAGCATTGTACAAAAAACACTCGGACATGTTGTTATGCAACACGTTGATGTCTTAACCAGACAATTGTGCAGGTACTGCTGCGCTGTTTGATTAATTAAAAACAATTTTTAATCGTCAATTGCGATTCTTTTTTGAAACCCGAAAGTCGGTGGCTGGTGAGAAGATTTCGACTTTCACGCTTAGCAATTTTATCTCTTAGGCATAAAAAAGGCTCATACTGCTCTCGTGGTAGTGACCTTTGACACATCATTTCGTTTCTCACTTTCTTACCAGATATAAGTATTCATGACAGGTTTCCGGACATTCTTTTGTTTTCATTTGATTAAGCATATATCGGATCTTTACAAATTTTTGGGTGCTTTAAATCAAGATGCAAGATACGCTGATTGTGAGGTCAATTCAAGGCATCTCGTACTAAATTGAGGATATATCTGTTCCTTAGGTGTTCCCATTACAAAAGCACCAATACAGAGATATTCCTGGCATTTATAGCAAAATTAATTGGCAAAAGGGAGAGCTACAGACGCCTTTCTCACTCACTATTAGATTAGATCTATGACGATTGTCATTTTCGAGAAGGGTGACCTGATTCTGAGCTTGACCTGGCTTGAATAGTTTGAATTTTGAGGACAAGGCCATGCGTATCGACCGCTTACTTTTGTGGAGGAGGGCTTTCGTAAGTCATTTGTTGTGCGCTCTGATCTTGTGAAATTGGGGCAAGTACATGTCTCAAAGTTACTAACATCTTCACAAAGGTAGACATGACGATGTCTTTGAATAAGCGAGTACTTGGCTCTGCTGACATACTGGCTACCAAAGAAGCTAAAGACTGATTTTAAGGGCTAGTAATATAAAGTTCACGGGTTCTACCACGTACCCACGCAAACAACATACACATGCAAAAATACCATGTATTAATGTACTACAAATAGTGGGAAACGCTGTTCCTCATGAATGGAAAGTAAATACGTTACGAGTTCATTTCTCGGGTGCATCAAATGACCCGTCAATGACGAAAAATCCTTATACTAGGTAAGATTGGCAGCTCAATTTATGTCGTGTTAGCTCACATTAAAAGTACTAAACTTAGAAAAGATCGAGCCAACTGATGTCTAAGCTAGGTTCAAAGCTAGAAACGATGCTCTCAGCGATGGGGACACCTCGTTAGAAGATGAAGCGTGCTTTTTTCTAGTGAAAATGTTTTAGATCAACCAAAAAGGTGGCGTACGTCGTGCACGGGCTCAGAGATAAAAAAAATGCCAATTCATGGAACATTTTTTACCAAAACAAATCTGATATGGTGTTCAGAGATCCACTACACCAGAGATACTCAAGACGTGGGATTGACCTTTGCCATACACAAATTACCCAAGAGTCAGGCAATGACCACTGCCACAAAAGAAATGTTGATTTAAGTTTTTTTTATCAAGAGATAAAGAATGGCATGGTGCGATCAATGACTTTTTAGCGTTTACCATTGACTTACTAGGGTTCAGACGTACAAAAAGCTAAAAAGTCTTGTGATACTGCACAGAGACGTGTTGCTTAGCAATTACACGTTGTATTGTACCCTGTATTTGGTACCGATATCGGATTATGGATTTTAGATACCTCTCATGGCTATCAGTACACCCAGCGGCATGCTATGAATTTTATTGGTGACAAAATATGACTATTTAACGACCGGTTACGGTTAGCTGTCGTGTCACTCAGTAAATCTAATTATTACGGGCTTTTACCCGGACATACTAGGATAGTAAGTTCGTCCATGGTTGCTCTGGAGGAGAATTGCCGGCAAAGGAGGCTAAAAAAGCTGTTCGCGGTAAATTTGTAGACATAAGACCAATGCAATTTGACACCACTAATTGTGTATATGTGGAAAACAAATTAAAGTTGTTGGCTGTTCTGAAAGTAGCTATAAGGCTCTAGTAGATCCCAAGAAAGTAGATGCTGATTCGCCTTGCCCTGTGTCACATTTCCAAATGGAATCAAGGGCACCTTTAGACCTTGCCGACTATATGTGTAGTGTGAATTGAAATGCTTGTGATGGCATGTAGGATAGTCTTCATCAGGCTTTTGTTCTTGCATTGCCAGGTGAGACATAGCCAGTCAGCGTTGTTTGCGGATATGGCATTAGCTGCGGGTTGCCACGATTGGCCGTGAAGAAGTTATCTCGCTTTGATTCCGATAGCTTGGTGCTACCAAACGAAGCATTCCCGCTTTTAAGGTCCTCTTTGTCATATTGTACACTTATAAAACTTTGAGCGCATCATCCATATGCCAAGTCTTTTGTAGTCTATTTTGAGTCGCATCAGGGAGTACAGCGATGATTTCGCCCCATTTGTTAAAATTATGGTGATAAGATCCACATATTTGGCGGATTATAACTCAATGTGCTTGCCGACTCACTTTTGCGCGGACAAGACTACGAGCTGGCTTATATTATTGCCATACAAAATGGATGCCAATCTGGAATCCTTATTTTTATTCTGTATCGCAAGGAAGGGCTTGTGAGACTTTCCAGCCTGTCAAATCCGTTGCTCAAACACCGGCTCTCTTACGACCTTCTATACCACTTTGCCTTTGGCCTGCCGTAGGCTTATAGGAAAACGGGAATGGACCATTCGTGTACTACTTAAAAAAGGTGGTGCATTTGGCACGAGTATAACGGGTAACAAACAACAAAGACGTAAATAAATAAGGCATTCAAAAGCCATCGTTTTTTGACCACGATAAAGTCAAATAAGGACATGTTACAAGTCAAGCAAGCGCTATACTAGATATCAATTGGCTTGCTGCTGTCAGCAGCAAGCCATCCCGAGACAAATTGTCAGACCAAAAGGGCAAGTGGTGTTCTCGAAGACACAATGCGCAGTATGTATACTGAAGCGCCGTGTTCATCGACTAACATAATATATATGGCTAACGTAGTACTAAACCATGCCGTTCGCGTATCTATAGGCTTTACACTTTTTTATATGAAAAGTCTATGACTTCTTAGAGCTTCTCCAGCTCTTACAACCTTGAATGCGTTCGAGATAATCACGAAAAGAAAGACCCCCAGGTCTCTGCATTGAACGAATTTTACTTTAAAAAGCTGTCTGATTTTAGAAATAGACGGCTTAACATAGTATGGACGCCAGTAGAATTTAGAGAAATCCTCAGACGAATAAATAACGGAAAATATATCTAAAAGAAGCCACATGAAGCGTTGCTTCCGCGCTCGACCTTCGCTTTAGCAAGTAAGAGTAGCTTTGACAGTGCCCATAGCTGCATCCGTATTGATGATTAGACCTAGAGGCCAGGATTAAAGGGTTGTCCTCTTAAGGCGATCAGCTGAGCCTGAGACTTAATACGAAGAAAAGAGACGTCCCAGCGAATAATTGAGACCTTGTGCTGAAACACGACCAGTGGTGGTAGGTCTAATCTAAAGCTAAGGCACTTGGCCAAAAGATATTTTCCCATTCTTGGGAGCAATATTAGTCTGAGATTGCTCAAAACGTCGCAGCCTGATTGGCATGTCCGATTCCGAAAGCAGTCTCACGTGATTGCGCACGACCTGCTGCTCCTCATAAAGAAGGGCGTGACCGATGTGGAAGCGACATCTTTTGGTACTTCTTGACAACCAACACAAGTGGCACTTCCATGTGAAATGCGTTGTGTATCAGAGAATTTTCAAGGGTGTTTTTGACTTTGTGCGAAGTGCTGCGGCTATCAGACTCGGAGAGCCATTGTACGGCCTTTCAAGAGATTTCTGAAGCAGCTGTAATCCGGAATCAGAAGCAGCAGATAATTTGTGTGTAAAGAAAGTAAAGCCGGAAGTTGGAATATGGGAGGTATACGCGCTTGAGATTTACGCTCCAAGCGCTCGTCTTGAAGTTATGCCAAAGTCGAGGCGAATAGATTTCGACCCAAGAAAAGCACTTTTTCGGACTCTTCCGAGTTCAAAACGAGCATTGTATCGAGCTATTAATATTTGAGTGTTGAGGAAAACCCTCACATTGAGTGCAACCAATTCTTATCTATTGACGACGTCAGTGGATTTCTTACGGAGCGGTCACTTGCAACGGTACCTAGCTGTGAGCGAGCCGCAATATCGATTGCCTATTGTGCTATTGATTTTGTCCATTGATTCTGCTCGTGGATTGTGCCGAGAACTGTCGTTTTTGACTACGCTCTCTTCATACTGGTGCCCAACAAAAGTGACCACGTCAATCGTCATGGGCTCTCCTGTCTAATTGATTAATACTTATTTGCACAACCGGTAAGTATGGCAACAAGTTTGGCACGTCTTAAGGCTTTTTATCTGACAACGTATTGTACAAGGAAGTGGACATCCTTTCTGACGGAACCACCTGGTCATTGGCGCTCGGTAGTGCGCTCATCTTTTTGACGCGCCGTGAGGGCTCTCCGGTTGGCCCCTTCCTCGGAGTGTACGAGAGAAGCTAACATTTAGTAGATCTACTGTTCGAGCACGAACTGTGCGCATACTTCAGATCATCATTTTGTGACCCGAAATGAAAAAAAATCCCTGCCTAGATTACATTATTGATTGTAGGAAATTTTATATACATATGGTCTTTTATTGCATACCAAGGATATTAGACAGCATCTATAGGTGCTGAGTGACCCTATCAGAGTAAGGCCATTACAACAATTTTTTAATATGGACACATAAGTGAAAAAAGAGCTTTTGGGTGGCTTGTTTTAGCACCCAGACGAAAAATAGACATATAAAACACCAATAAAAATGTCAAGGTATTCGGCACGATTGCTGACACCTTTACTTTTGATCCGTCAATATGGTCTTGCCGTATCTTGCTCGTACATTCCCCTCGTCACATTGCCTGGCTCGCTTCATGAGCACGTACAAGCCTGATATCGACGCCGTCAAGAAGCTGCGTACGGAATCGCAGGCGCCACTCAAGGACGTGCGAAACGCGTTAGTGGCCACAAAAGGCGACTTCCCAGCCGCTTTTGAGTGGCTACGCAAAAAAGGCATTGCTTCGGCCAGCAAAAAGGCCGGCCGCCACACAGACGAAGGGCTCGTATCCATCAGGGTGGCTAAAAGCGGCTTGGTCGCTGCCATGGCGGAAATCAACAGCGAGACCGACTTTGTGGCCATGAACGACAAATTTCAGGCGCTTGCGAGCAAAGTGGCCGACGCGCTGACGAAAGTCCAAACGTCAGAAGTTGTGACTCAACTTTCTGCTGACCAGTTGGCGCTTGTGAAAGTGGATGACTCTACTGTGTCTGAAAAGGTGCCTGAGCTAGTAGGAATTGTCGGTGAGAACGTCGTGGCCACTCGTGCGGTGCAGTTTAAGCTGAAGGAAGGCACGATCTGCAGCTACCTTCACAATGTAGCCACTCCTGGTCTTGGTCGCGCTGGTGCGATTGTAGCGCTACAGTACCCGTCTGAAGTTGCAACGGCCGAGCAGGCGGCTGGCGTGAAGGAGCTCGGCCATCGTCTAGCGATGCACATTGTGGCTGCCAAGCCGCAATTTCTATCGCGCGAGACCGTGCCAGCTGCATTAGTGGATAAGGAACGTGCTTTTCTAGCAGACCAGGCTAAGAACTCGGGTAAAGCTGCGCACGTTGTTGCAAAGATGACTGAGGGCCGCTTGAGTAAGTTTTTTGGTGAGTGCACGTTGCTGGAGCAGGATCACTTTATCGAGGAAGGGAACCCAAAAGTGGGTGTTTTCATTGCAAAGCAGTCCAAGAAACTGGGCATTAAAGTGTCAGTGGCTGCTTACGAACGCTTTGAGATTGGTGACAGCAAAGGGGAGGCGTAACATGATCAGTGCAGCGAGTATAATTATGGCTGACGCACTTAATAGAGACTCATTAGACACCATATTGCTTGGTAATGAAATATAAACATCTTATGATTCGGCTATCTTTATTGTGAAGGCGTGTGCTCTTTACGACATAAACACTGGGTTATCCATCGTAATGACACGAGTCTCGTATTCTAAAGCCTCACGCACCATCTTGGGCAAACCAAACAGACCCATGTGACTCACGCCGTCGAGAAAATCGAGCGGCTTGCTAATGCACGACTTTATGAGAGCGTTTGTTACGGCAATGTTACGCTCACGGATTGCGTTCACAGCAGCATCGCCGTCTCCGTTCTCTACGTTAGTAGCCATGTTGAATGCCCACACACAGCCAAAGGACGGGATGTCAACGGTGTAAGGCACGACCGTGTTGAAGTTGGTTTTGAGTGTGCAGTAAATCGAAGAAAAGCACTCATCCCAATTATACACAGCGCCGGGGCCCGACTGGGTGACTATGTAGCCACCCTTGTTAAGCTTAGTGTTGGCGTACTTGTAAAACTCCTCTGTGTACAATACGTAGCCCGGACCAGCTTCGATCGGGTCGGCAATGTCCATGATAATGACGTCGAAGGTGCCGTTGTACCGTGTGAGAAAAGCATGTGCATCAGTGTAGTGTACCTCAAGCCGTGGGTCTTCAAAGGCCCCATCAGCCCATTCAGGCATTTCCTTGCGACACATATTGCAAACCATTTCGTCAATGTCGACCATAACAACTTTTTCGACTGACTTGTACTTGAGCACTTCACGGGCTGTTGCAAACTCGCCACCGCCGCCAATGTAGACGGTTTTAGGATTCGAGTGTGCAAGCAAGGCCGGATGAACGAGCGTTTCGTGGTAAATAGCCTCATCGCTCCTGGCTGATTGCGTTTTCCCGTCTAGCACAAGCGTCTTGCCAAATGAGTGTGTCTCGATAATTTGCATGGTCTGAAACTTGGACTTGGCCTCGAATGAGATGGTCTTTAGTGCTGTCGAAAGGTACAAGTCTTCCGTCAAGGCTTCCTTATACCAGAACGACTTTGCACATGGCACAAGCTCGGTCTGCATTGTGGCGAGCGCGTCTTTCTTCTCCTCGGTCATGGTATGGTCACTGTGGCTCGAGTGCTTTGATACTGAGGTCAAACCAATTTGCAGCCAACCAGTAAAAAGGGTTAGGGCCATAGATAGTACTGTTGCACAAATCAGAAACATTGCTTTGTGGTCAAAGTAAGTCCTATAGTCATAATTATTCCAGATCTGAGTGTACAAGCACAACTATTCGGAATATGAAGCGACTTTAGGGTATATACGATATAAATGTGCTATCGGCCACAAATATCATTCAAACTAAATAAAGACGACAACCCGTCTACGTAAATTTCCTAAGCCAAACCCCTGACTTCTTAACAATTTGCCGTGTATGTGATACACAGGAAAACGTATACGACGATATAGTTTTAGATTTCTCATTTCTGTTAAGCATAATATCCTTGTTGTGGCGTGTGCTGTCAGCCTTTTCTCGTTAAAGGGTGACTAATTTCAAAAATGTCAAGGCAAAAGCAAGTGCAGCGTAAAGAGAAGTGTATTAGCTCTATGATAAATAGAATTTGAGACTTTCTTTGCCGCCATTGAGAAGGGTTGGGAGTTTAAGAGTCGCCTGCTTGGAATATTTTTCGGAGCCCTTCATCTTTGACGAAGCTACAATAGATTCAATGCAAGCGCAAATATTACCATTGTTGCGATGCTTGCAAT
Organism: Plasmopara muralis; assembly: GCA_003676415.1. Lineage (NCBI taxonomy): Eukaryota > Oomycota > Peronosporomycetes > Peronosporales > Peronosporaceae > Plasmopara > Plasmopara muralis. The sequence continues at coordinate 8,069 of RCHQ01000265.1, read as the reverse complement.
GACCTGATAAAATCTTGTACAAATTTACTCGATCTAATAGCATGTAAGCAATACAGAGTAGTTGCAGAGCTTCCTTCTATATGTTTAACATATGTCGATCAGCTGAAGATGCGCAAGCAATACTCGAGAAAGGTGGATAGTCACCTACCTCAACACACGAACCGACGCTAAAGACGTCGAGACCAAGTAGTAGACCAGTTCCAAAGTCGCACTTGTCGCATGCAATCGTAGCCCGAGTCATCAGCTCGCTAAATCTTTTGCGCTCTGTTGAATTTTTGCCTGCGTCGTCCTTTTTTAATCGATGCAAAAGATCTGCAAGATCTTTTCCACTCGAAGGCAGCTCGCGATACCCAGTGTAATTTTCAATGTCAACTGGGACCACGATGCCAAGTTGATGCAGTGATGGAGCGACGTATTGCTTCGACCGCTTACTTCGAAGAAAATATACTGACCGTGTTTGAGACAGCGATGTCCCTTCGCGATGTTCTTTGATCTTCTGAAGCAAATTGGCAGCCTCGTAGTCTTCAAAAGACGATCGGCATATTTGCAACCTGGATTCCAGCACATCAAACAAGTTACTTCCAGCAATATTGAATTTGCACTCGTCACTGCTCTCTGCGCACATAATGTACTCTGGAACTTGGTCAGGAGCATCTCTACATTTAGCAAAAGAAATTAGTTTATCGACTATTTACCACAATTAAGGGCATAACTAAGCGACCTAAAGTACCCCCAATGTCGACCGACATCACTGTAAATATTCAACACGATAGCTGCCACCTCCGGCGGGTCAAAGAAAAAACGTCCATGTAGGTACAGAGGCTTGACCATCGTCACCTCCTTCTCATTCGCAGCTGCCAGCAAGTCAAATGGGCCTATCAAGCGAAGTCCCAATGTGTCCACAAAGGCCTCTGCAGCTTATTGATTTGAATCGGCCGTATTACGTGCATTCTTACTACTACTTACCACAGGGACTCTTCGGTCGTAGCTCCAACGCCAGCTCGAAGACGTCATACAAGTCTGATGGTGCCTTTAGAAAAAACTTGGATTCAAAAAATTCACTCCATGCTGATCGAACTTCTAACGTCAGCAGTCTTTGAGCGGGTAGACTTTTAACATCACTACGTTTTTGTCGCTTGAGCGTGGCGTCGTCGCGATGATTTCTGCGGCGCTTGGTATTATAAATTGGGATTTAGCTAATCAACGCGCAAATTTACATTATTGGTAAAGTGTAGTAGTAATATTACAATAACGAGTACCTATCCACATTTTTTTGGACTACAATCATCGCTATACTATTCCTGATGCTCTTGAAAGAGTTCAAGAGGTACGAGATATCATGAAGAATCGAATGATTGTCAATTGCGTACAAATTCTCTATTCGTGATTAACGATACCTGTCGCGAAAGAGATTGTGGCGCTGCTTGGCACCGTGTCCGGCCGAGTACTCCATATATTTGGTGCCATCTGCGCCGGAAAGAGCTCCAAGCGATGCCAATTTCTTCTTCTTGCGGCCATTACCTGAGAGTTCAAGACGCGACAAATCTTCGTCGTCTCGAATAGCAGCATTCTCATCTTTTGCAGCGCTTTCAACATCAGCACTTAGTACCTCATTTAATAAAGCCCTTTGGTCCTCTTTTCGTGTGAATACGCCATCGAAGGATCCCGGCTCAAAGAGTTCCGTGACGACCTTGAACGTGTACCCTTGATCCACGAGATACTGTTGGCGCTTGTTGGAGTAAAACATTTCGTGCGTATCCGTAGATATGAGTGTGTAGAAGAAGGCATTGAACCCGCCCGTAGCATTAGCCTTGGGGCGCAGAATACGACCAAGACGCTGCGCTTCTTGTCGTCGTGAACCAAAGTGTGACGACACTTGGATAATCACATTAGCCTCGGGCAAATCAATTGACGTATCACCAACCTTTGAAATGCAAATGACGTTGACCAGGGGTGAGCTTCGAAACGATTGCAGCAAGCGCATGCGCTCGCGCTCTCCGGTACCGCCGTAGATGTAACCCTTATTGAGCTTCGTCGCGTAAAGGCGAAGAGCAAAGACGTCGTCTGAAAAGAGTAGAATTTTATCACCCCGCTCCTCGTGGTACTGAATAAGAAACTCAGCAGCAGTAAACTTGTTTGGATTAGCCACATAGAGTAGTGCACGCTTTCGAGCGCTTTTACTCTCGCGCAGATATTCACGATAGAATTCACCGGCCATAGGACACCAAACTTCAACGCATGAGACATTTGCGAGAAATCCGCTCTGAGTCAGATCCATCCAATTGGCCTCATACAACTTCGGGCCAATTAAGAAATTCAAATCGCCAATTAAATCATCCTCACGCACCAAAGTAGCAGTCAAACCAAGTTTGCAATGACACGCGATGGAGCCAATGACCTTGCGAAACATCTTGGCAGGCACAACGTGAACTTCATCCAGCAGAATGCATCCCCACTCGCGTCCTTGGATAAGCTGCATAACCTCCTCCGACGCACGTGCTCGGCGTCCACCGAACGCGACCATTGTGTATGTGGTCACAATTACACCTGATTCGGGATCAATAAAGTCTTTCGCCACAGAAGTAAAGCGAGCAATCTTTTTCTCTGAAATATTCGTCCACATTTTGAATTGCGCCGTCCATTGTTCCACAGACACTGCAGACGTACATAGGCACAAACACGACTTTTTGATCGTCGACGCTGCCGTCACACCTGTCAGCGTCTTGCCTGCACCACATGGCAACACAATAATCCCCGATCGAGCCCGGCCATTTCCAAACATCTTACTCAACGATTTTTCTTGGTACTCTCGAATACGTGTGGTGGGCTTAAGATCCATTTCTAAATCAGGTATTGTTTTATCATTTCGAAAGTCGTACTCCTCCATGAGTGGGTAGTCGAGATCCAGACACGCGCGTTTAACTTGTTCTACCATTGATTTACGAATTTTAAATGACACTGTACGCACGGTCTTTTGCTGATCACTTGATGCTTTGCCCGGGTGGTTCTCGTCCGCCACGTTGTAGTCTTCGTTCAACAGCTTTTGGTACTGCAGATTCGCCTGGTCTTCAGCCGATACTTCCTTTTGTATAAACCCACTCGCATCTTCAGTTCTTGCCCCTCCAGAAGCAACGGCTGGCGTAGCGTCAATCGAAGCGTTGGCAATGATAGTCCCCGTCGTCTCCTTTACACGTGCAGCTCGAATATGTTCATGCTCTAGCAATTTACGTAATACTTCTGGATACAGACTTTCGACGTAAAACTCATTATGGTGCAGTACGAGCTTGGCCTTGCCGTAACTTAGTGTACAGTCCTTGATAAAGGCCACAATGCCCTCAGGTAGACGGTTTTTCGACAGTCTCTCCAGCACCTTGAGAATACTCTCAGTCTCGATAGCTACAGACACGGCTGCGTAGAGAGAATAAGGTGTGAGTTTATACTCGTGAATAAATTCCGGACGAGACACTGGTTCGGAGATTGCCACAAGAAAGTCGTAGGCCTGTTTGTAGATAGGAGAAAAGGCCTCTAAGAAGATACGGCCATTCGGACAGACCCACACGGGACGAGCTTCGTGGTCGGATTTCATATCAAGCTTCGAAAAGTCATAGTACCCAGATATTTCTCCGTCTCCACTTGTGGTCTGCGCCACCTCATTTAACTTTTGCAGACGGTTTTGGATGCGGCGCGATAGATTGCTCGAGGCGCCAACACTGTCGACCGACTGCTGCACTCCACCTGTCGCTTCTTCGCTTTCCATGTACTCAAGAAGATCCTCACCTACCGATCCGCCATAGTCCTCGGCCAGCGACTTGCGCTTTTGTCGCTGCTTCTGCACGGCCTTGCTACTACTACTCATCCTACACAGCACGACAAAAGAGCTACTGATTAGCCAAGAATTATCTCTTATCTGGTAATTATAATTGTTTTATTTTGCGAGCGATGATAACCGATTTTTAGAGGTGGGCTTTTTCATGCCGACGGCTTGCCATACAAAGCCCAAGTCAGTTTTGGAAACAGCCATGCTGGTCGAGACACTGCGTCGACGGCGATCGCTGTCGCTCATGACGTTTAATCTCCTCGCGCCCTGCTACTTTCGACATGGTGGGCAATTGGAAAGTAATGATGCAACGTCTTTTCTTTCTCGCGCCCTGGCCGCCATCTGTGCCATCAAACGCGAACAATGCGACGTCATTTGTTTGCAAGAATTTTGGTTTGATCGCGCTTACCAACGCGCCTTCTACCACGCGTTTCATCGCACACATCATATACACACAGTCAAGCGACCAGGTGCTAAACAGGACGGACTCGCTGCCTTTGTGGACAAGCGCAAGCTGGAGGTGCACTATGCTGAAAGTGTGGATCTTGTCGAGGAAGCGGGCGATCGCGTGGCGTTGCTGCTTCATGTGGCCACTAAATGGAATCGCGAGACAGCGCCACTGGATGAACGCTCGTTTTTGGTGGTTAATTCGCATTTGACATTCCCGCATGGTGACATGTACGCAAGTCTGCGTCTTAATGAGATCAATCGCGTGCTGTTGGCAGTGCGCAAGTACGTGGCGCGCAAAGAATTGCTTAATGTACCCGTGCTACTCTGTGGGGACTTTAATGACTACAACGATCCCGTGTATAGACTCGTGACGAGACACAAATTTTCTAGTATCTTTGCTCGCTTGCATGGGCGAGAGGCGCGAATAACCCACTGTAATCACAACAATAGGGAGGTAAGTGTGGACTTTATCTTCGGCTCTAGGTTAGACAATGGCCAAGTAATCACAGACGATGGCATTTTACGTGAGAAGCCGACACTGCAGCTTCAACCCGTCGACTGCCACCTCGTGCCACGTCAACTGCCGGACGTTGCACGCTTAAAGCGCCCACACTTTGGGCACGACTGGCGCACTGTACAGTCGCCTGCATTATTAAAAGAAGAAAAGGATCTTGTCGATTACTGGCGAATGGTTTCCGACCATAGACCGCTCGTGGCCAGGTTTGACGTGCGGGATGATAAACGATTGAAAATTGCGTCACGGCAATGAGACTTTGCTGCGCTTTGCGAGGGTTGTGGTAAGTTATAACTTTTTCGTCGAGTTTAATATTTCAATTCGGTAAGCTCAGTTTATCGATGCCTAGCATTCGGTGACGTGATTACTTCAACACTGTTCGTCTAATAGCACCATCCACTTTGCACTTACTTGGACGGTATACTATATCGATTTGCGTACTGAGGTTACAGAGTACATATACTAAATCATAGGAAAAATAGATGAATTCATACATCAGTCTTCAAAATGCATTCTATTGCACTCGTCGATCCCCTTGAGACGTGGAATATTAATCGGCCGATCACAGAAGATCTTATGTGTCTCCTGTGTATTTTAAAGTGCGACCCCATCACACCTAGCACTTGCAGTCAATCCTACACCCAAATAGGTAAATTGACTACTTAAGCTTCCGCAAAGCTTCCGGGATAGTTGCAACCACTTTGCCGCATCTTTCGGACGAGCGATTCCTTCTGCTTTGAAGACTGGCCTGAGAAGGCGACTACATTTGCAGCACTTACATAGGCCAAGGACCTGTAACACGCAATGGCTTTAAATTTCAAAAGCATAGTCTACGCTTGAGGACACAATTACACAAGCTCAGATTGTCCCGACGGTAGCGCCTGTGTGAGATTTCATCCGGATCAGCTATCTACAGAGAAGAGAGAAAATTCTCTTTTGGGTGAAGGAAGTACATAGGCGACCTTGAAAATATATTATCGGATGCGCATGGCGTTTGTACTCTTATTTCTTAGGAAGCCGGGCCAAAAGCTGGGCACTGATTGATAAAGCAGCTTTGCCGGAGCGTTTTGTGTTTTAACAGTACACTGAGCTTCGCCAGCGCGAGCACGCCAGCAAGAAAAAAAGTTAATTATGCTCAGGAGAGAAAAAACCTTGAAGGCACACATGATTGGAACACCACTCCTAGAACAAATAGCGATGACTGTGTAATACGTATTGATAGACTTAAATCCTTGAATGCAGGCCGTGACCATGAAAGAGGCGATTAAAGCCTGAACTTCAAAAGGAGTACAGTCACAGACAGACTAACCCCTCCGATTTTGCAAAAATGGGCTATTCCTTGTCGGATATGAACCATAGTAGTGGTGTCCATAGATTAGCTATTTAAGTCTAATTCCGGTTGGCTGGTTGGTTCGAATACCGCCGTTTAAAACAATGCTTGCTGCTATGGCTGCAAAAAAGCAGAACACATGATCGGTGTAAAAGCTTGCAAAGCAAGTCTGCTTTGTATGAACCAGTGGTAGAAGTCGTTCCCTCAGAGACTGGATTTCGGCAGAGATATTTCACTCTACTGGAAAAGCGAATTCTTTGAATGACTTTCTGAAGATCTGAAACGCTGTGTGCTATCGCTCTAGACGTGCACAGACGCAATAGATCCGCAACTAAGCGTAAAAACGCTTTTAAAGCGCTGATTTGTGAACAACCACAGACACGCCCTTACAATCATTCTAGACGTGAATAGACGCAATAGAATTATGATTATGCGTAAAATCACTCTCGGAAGCGCTGAGTTGTTGTACGGCCACATATGTGTCTTTTTTCTTATCATTCTAGACGTGCACAGATGCAAAAGAGCCACAACTAAGCAGTTATCCACTGTTTTGAAGCTCTGAAATGCTGTACTGCCACAGATATGTTCTTTCTATCCTTCTAGACATGCACAGACGCATAAGATCCCCAACAAAGCGTAAAAATAGTTTGGATCGCTGATATGCTGTACGGCCACATATATGTCCTATTCATCATTCCAGTCATGCACAGACGCAATATAGTCAACTAAACGTATAATCACTCTTTTGGAGCTCTGAGATGATATACGGCAACAGATACGTCTTTCCTATCCTGTAGGCGTGCATAGACGTGAAAGAGCCGCAACTTAGCGTATATTTACTCTTTTGAAGCGCTGAGATGCTGTACGACCACAGATATACCCGGTCTCTCATCTTAACACAATAGAGCCGCAACTAATAGTTTTTCTTTTGAAGCGCTGATATGCTAAACGGCCACCAATACGTCTATTTTATAATCTTAGGCGTGCACAAATGCAATAGAGAAACAACTTAGCGTACAATCACTCATTGAAAGTCTGATATGCTTTACGGTCACAAATATGTTCTTTCTATCATTCAAGACATGCAAAGACGTAATAAAGCCACAACTAAGCGTATGATCGCTCTTTTGACACGCCAATGTAATGTACGGTCGCCTATACGTTTTTTTTCATCATTCTAGACGTTACCAGACGCGATAGAGCCACAAGAAAGCGTATGAGCTCTATTTGAAGCGCTCAGATGATGCACAGCATTAAATTTGTCTTTCAAATCAGTCTAGACGTGCGCAGACGCAATACACTTAAACGGAACGTATAATCCTCCTTTAAAACGCTGAGATGATGTACGGCCACAGATACGTTCTTTATATCTATCTAAACGTGCACAGGCGCAAAAGAGCCACAACTAAAATTAAAATCCCTCTAGGAAGCGCTGAGACGCTGAAAAACCAAAGTAACGCCCTTTCTTTGCTTCTAGACGTACGCAGACGCAAAAGTGTCACAACAAATATTATAAACACTCGTTTGAAGCACCGGTATGCTGTACAACCCCGGATACATCTTTTCTATCACTCTAGACATTTACAGATGCAATCGAGCCGCTACCAACGTATAACAACTCGTAAGAAGAGTTGAGATGATGTACGGCCACATATACGTCCTTTCAATCAATCTAGACATTTACAGACGCATTAGAGTTGCAACTAAGCGTTTAATGACTCTTTTGAAACGATGAGATGATTTGCAGCTACAAAAACGTCCTATCTATCACTATAGACGTGCACAGGCGCACAAGAGTCACAACTGAGCGTAAACTCACTCTTTGAAGCGCTAAGACGCTGGAGGACCGAGGATACGTCCTTTCTATCATTCTAGACGTGTACAGACTCAATAGAGTCGCACCAATTGCTATGAACATTCGTTTTGAAGCGCCGGTGTACTGCACAATCACGGATGCA
>RCHQ01000264.1:0-62374 GCA_003676415.1 Plasmopara muralis | reverse complement strand
GACAACGAGCCGAGTAACGGCTTCAAATCCCAAATAAAAGTGCAATACTTTTCGTTTGTGCGTTAAGTCCTTGCACAAGGCCGCGTTAATACTATCTGTATCGCTTCAACTTGTACGACTGATCATCGAAATGATCCTGTGTGCGATGCTCAAAAGCAGTTTCGATATTCGTGCTTGGACCTCAGATCCGAAGCCACTTTCATAAAAAAGACATCTCGGTTTGTCCCGGATTGAGTGCATGTCATCCGATGGGCAAACCCGTCGGTCGTCGAATCGATGGGCAAAAAGCTAAAATGCCTGGAAGGCAAATGAAAAGGTCATTGACTGACTGACGTGAATTGTAAAAATACGACAGCAGTGAGATTTTAACTCACGTTAATTACCCTATCAATTTAGCATTCTAGCGCCTTGACCCACTTTTCAAACTGTTTTCCCTCGTTGTTATTTAATACACTGATTATAAACTTCCTCCACCCTTACTCAAGCAAAGTGTGCAATTTAATCGCTCATGCGACACATTAAATTATAGCATACGACACAAAGCGTACTACATTGAAAAGGCTTTCAAAACATGCCGCCCAATCGCAACTGACTGACTAATGCCTGCAGATGCATTGATATCGTTTTTTGGGTGGGCATGTCAAGTTCGAGAGTGTATATATACGTACGAGTTTAAGAAAAGAAACCCATGCGAAGGGGATGACTTTTTAAAGCACACAAAAAACGAGCTGTCATCGCTTTTTAGCGTCTTCAATGCTAACTACAAACACGATTGCAAAAGCTTTTTTGCAAAGTCCTGATGTTAGAGTTCTTTCTTCTGTTGGATAGAGTTCCCTTGAGCAACGGTACCGTACGCACAAATCGAACAGTATGTGCCCCACCCCAAATCACCACAAGACTTAATTTGCCGGCTCGAGCACAAGTGCCCGACCCGGTCCCGTTTCTACTAAGAGACAGTTTCCGCCGCCACGCCTTCGCCGCCGACAGTTTTCACTGTCTTCTACCGTTGCTTCTGTCTCTCCTCGCGGATGACTTTCGCTTCGTCGGTTTCCTTCTACGGTCACTTTCTTCGGCTGTACAGATGTACGGCCAACTTGGAGTTGACGTGGGTGTTAGCCGAACTAGTTCCCTCTACTCAATCAAGGCAACTTTATAACCGTGGTGGTGTCTCCTCACTGGTCGCGCTGATCACGCGTTTGCCTTTCGGCCCATTGAGAGAAGTTGTGAGTAGTTCTTACTCCCACCACAGTTGATCTGCCTAGCTGCACCCGCTAAGTGACTAATTGGTAGAATGGTTACCGCTTCTAGCTCTGCTTCGGCGAAACAATCGGCACGTTCGCCGGCCGGTTTGCCGACGTCGCAGCCTCGCCAGGCGAGTCCGGACGGACAGCAACGTCCGGCTCGTCAGACGGGCCACCAACGAACGGCTGCCAGACAACCAGCGCCGCGTTGGGTTCCGGACGACTCTCAATTTGAGACAAGTTTGAACCTTTTTTCCGACGACAGTTCAACGATTTAGGACCGCCGTTTTGCCGCACTTGCAGCGGTACCTACACCGGTTGCTGCTAAGAATTGTACGAACATGTGGATCCCGGCCGCGCGTCTTACTGCAGAATACAGGCAGGACGCCATCTTGAGCTCGTTAGCGTCGGTGTGCCAGCCTGCGGTATGGCGCGAGTGCCTTGTTCATCTTCGGGACTTTCAATCATATGCACATCGAGGTATTTCGTTTGTGTGCACGTCCGACGACGCCCTCTCCCGATTGGGCAATCTGCAAATTACGATTTGTGGCGTCAGCGTCACAATCCGTAAATATTCAAAGTACGACAAACTGTACTTTGTGGATCTGGCCCGTCTCCAAAAAGATGTGTCGGATCAGGCTATTTACGACTGGTTTGTGCAAAGAGATGCGCAACCAGTCCTGATTACGCCCACGCACGTTCACGGCCAAGTTAATCACGCGGACGCACAGTGTACTTCAACAGTGTCGGTTGTCCTGCTGGACTTTTCGAATCTAACGGTGAACCCCTTCGGGAAATCTTTTTCGATTAGGAGGAAAACCCATGCTTTGTACAGCACCGTCAACGAACGTTTGACCGCGTCAAGCCGCTTTCGCTACGACCACATCCATGCCAACCGTTGGATACGTCTGATGCCAGCATGACCGGTGCTGAGGAAGTTAACGCTGAACATCCCAAGTCATCGGAGGTTTTGGTCCAACCGGTTGCCAAAAACCGGGTGGTTATTGATTTAAGCGATCCAGTCAAAGCCCCGTCTACGCGTGCGTCCCGCTTTACAAGTGCCTTGGCCAACAAGCCGACTAGCTCGGCGGTCAAGCGCATGATTGTTTATGCAGTGCCAGACGATGCACCAGTGTGGAAGCTTGTACAACACTCGCAATACGGTATCATCAACCGTGAAGGAGGAATATTTTTGGAGCCGGAAGGTCTGGTTCCTTGCAAGCTTCACATTGAGCGTGAAGACCCCCATTCTCTGGTCTACTCGTTCCCTGTTTCGCCCAATTGCTACGAGGTTCTTCAAGATGAAGGCTTTGATGCATCACTGCCGCCGGATGTATATCTGGAAGCGGGCGAACAAGATGGAGACGAGGAGGGGATGACCGCCGCCGTATCGGGTTTCACTGCCTCATCAAGTTTTATGCCTTACGAAGAAGATGCGCGTGATCTAAAAAGTGTTCGCTCGTTGGCTCTTACAGTTGAGCAAGTTTCAGTGGCAGAACTTCAATAAGCAATTGATGAATTTACCGAGCGGATGTCTTACAGCTTACTTCACACGAGGACGTGTTGGCAGCGATTCAAGCGCAGCCAGCCTACTTCCGCCGTTTCTTTCAGCTTAAGGCAATATATGAGAGCCAGCTGTTCAAAGCTCACGGAGTTTACCGAGCAATCAGCGCGGAGCCTGTAACGGGCGATGAAGCGACAGACTCACAGGATCGTCTGCGGCTTCGATACGATATCGACTCCATCAACGCGGCACATTTCTTATATTTTATGTTTCCGAGTAAGGAGCTCCAAGCCGCAGCTATACACAGTGCCATTTGCGATTTGTTCTTGATGGTCTTCGCGCCGAGTGTATACGTCGATCCAGTCAAAGTTCAAGCGCTTTTTGGGCTGATGTTGCCGCCAAAGCACCTTCGTCACTCCCCGTTTTTACTATGGAGTGACTTAAATCTTCTCTGCTTAGCCCGGACCGACGCAGTGAAAACTTTTCTCGATGGCAGTCGAACGCCACCGTTTGTGCTCACTGCACTTAAAGGACTGGCACAGATTCCACTGCCACAAGACATGGCAAACAGGCCCTCTCGATTGGTTAACCCTTACCTTTAGAGAGTCCTGGGCCTTTACTGGAGTCTCGCTGAACGTAAATGGGCTGAATTCGGCCAAATTAGCTACGTATCAGCGGCTTCTCTCTGAACATCAGCTGGTCGCTTTTCAAGAGACGAAGTTTAATAAAGCAGACTCACTAAAAACCAGCGAACATTTCATTCATGTGGCCGATCCAGGAGCACGCTGCTTCTGGTCCGACACCACTTCCCCCGTTTTTAATGAGCGACATGGAGTTAGACTTGTGTTATCTTTAGCCTCTCCCTTTCAAGAAGTTGAAGATCTCACAAAACGAGTCTACAAAGAACAGTTTCGGAATCGTTATTTATTACTCAAGACCACGCTTGGGTAATTAACGGTGTACTTACATGTGGTATATGCACCTGATGAATCTGCACGACGTGGTGATTTTTTTCGCGCGCTCCCTGTTGACCTCCTTTCGGACCGTTTGAATCAAGAGTACCAGGCGGCGCACATTGTTATGGGTGACTTTAAAGTCACTATGGATAATTATCTTGACCAGGCTTCTCCATCCCAGTCCCATCTAGGCACTGGTCGAGAAGAGCTGAGTGACTGGCCGGATGCCTTGGGTTTAATGGACGCATGAGATTTGTGCATCCCGATACGCGTGACTACACAAGTCCCACTCGTAAAAATCAGCTTGACTACTGCTTCTTCACGGTGGACCTACTCCAGGATCATCTGGCTAAAGTCAGCCATGTGAGAGATCAAAAATGGCATTCTGAAGATCATATACCAGTCAAATTCACACTACAAGCGACTTTTCTTCCCAAGATGAAACGTGGCCATGGAGATGCCCACCTTGGTTGTTACGTGATCCGGAAGTTGTCAGGAATCTCATGCTGTCAGCTAAAGCACTGGCCGCTCGAATTCGAAGCTTTGACGGATCTAATCCTGGATGCCGTCTAGATGAGCACAAAAGATCCGACTGCATTTATCTACGCAAAAGGTGGCTTGATTTACGGCACGCTGATGCACGAGAGATGGCTACAAAAGTGACAGCAGTCAACGATGCTCTTGACCTTCACAACCTATCTCCTACCTACTACAACAAAAATGCATTGCAACAAGCACAGGCTGATTTCAAGGCGTATCGAGAAACGGTTCAAGAGCGGAACACTGAAAGTAAATTTGCGGCCGACTTACATTTGAGTGAGCGGTCAACGAAGCACTTTTTCAGGGCTCCTCAACAAGATTGTCTCAGGTCACCTATCACTGAGTGCAGACGCAGAGACGGAACGACAACGGAAGACCCCGCTGGAATCGGCAATGGACACCGAACATTCTGGGGTCAATTTTTCCAGTCGACTTCTCCTGATCTACGACATCTACGAAATGCCTTGTACCAACCGCTTCGATTTGCACAAAAGTTACGTGATACAGTTGCCAAGGTCACGCCTGCACAAAAGGCTTTGTTAGACGCTCCCATCACGGCAAATGATTTATATTGGGCGATTATGAAATCAACCAATGGAAAAGCGCCGGGACCAGACGGCTTACCTATTGAGTACTACAAGTTAGCCCCTAAGGTATGAGCACGGATTTATGAAGTTATTCATGACAATCAATTATACAAAGGAAAAATGACTAAGTTTCAGCGACGTGCGCATCTCTCGTTGTTATACAAGAAAAGAGACCGGTTCGAGCCGGAAAATTACCGCCCGCTGACATTACTTAATTATGATGCCAAGCTTGGCCCCAAGATCCTCGCGAGGCGCCTGGGTACCGTCCTCCCATCGCTAATTCATGAAAATCAGAGCGGCTTCGTCCCAGATCGGTCTATTCGTCACTCGCTTGTCCGATTTCAAGACTTACAAGAGCTGTGCAAGGATAAGTATCCTAACGCATGCGCCGTCCACATAAACTTTGCTAAAGCCTTCGACAGCGTGCTATGGCCGGCTCTGGAAATGGTACTTCATCACTTCGGATTTGGTGCAACTTTCTGAGCGTGAATAAAGACCTTTTACAACCAGATCTCAGTCAGTCTACTACTTAACAACTCGCCCGGCGATCCATTTCTACTTGGTGCTGGAGTACGCCAAAGAGACCCGCTTTCACGAGGACCTTTTGTGCTCTTTATAGAGCCACTAATGAACTACCTACGTGCTCGGTTCGCCGACCGTGGATTGAATGTCGATGGAATATCTGCACCCCATCTGCTACTAGCGTTCGCCGATGACTGTACCGGGCTTTTGGCTGATGTTGATCACACCACCAAATTCCTAAATCATGTTCAAGATTATGCATCGGCATCAGGATTACGGCTGAATATGGAAAAACATGCATCATGCCGTTCACGCACAAAGTTAGTCTACCAAAACTGACTCAACTTCGGGCATTGACAAGTCTTAAAGTTCTACTTCCGTCGGATAGCGTCGTCCTACTTGGTGTACTTCAAGGCACAACAGTGACACCCAAACAGAGATTGAGTGACGTTCTCGCTAAAGTGCGTACGCGCTGTGCCATATGGAAGTACCGTGCCCGTACCTTACGCGGAAAGGTAGTGCTCTTACAAAGCATCATCTTACCTCTACTTTGGTACACAGCCAGTGTTACTAAAATTATGATATCCCTTTTGGCTACTGTGGACTTATTATCCGGAACTTCGTTCACTCGAAAAACACAGATAATGTTACGGCAGCGGCTGGGAAGTTTGACAAAAACTGGATATACACGAGTATCTCTAATGGTGGGCTTGGACTAACGCCTACCAAGATATTCATCCAAGCATTGCACCTAAAAACATTACATGATGTGATCGCCGCGACTTGTAGGTCAAATAAACCTCCCCGGTGGATCACTCCCGCACTTGAGCTATTTACAAGAGGATTGGGATCTCTCGGGTCCGGCTTCGACATACTTTACGCGGACATGAAAGGAGAGCAATATAGTGGTTTGGATGACTACTGGAGATCTACGCTACGAATATGGGCGGATCTGCACACTTCTCACAATTCCACGAATTGGAAGAGATTTGTACAAGTAATGCCACTCTGGTACAACATTTACTTCACTTTCGGCAAGGGTAAAACTTCACTGGCTGAAGTCAACAAAAATACTATTGGCTTTATTAAGGCACTGGGGTTCAACCGCCTTCAAGATTATGTGGATCGTCATGGAAGCTTTGCTTTTAAAGAGTTGCTCACCGGACTTCTCGATCAGGACGTTTTGCCCGGCCTGCTTCGCGATCACGTTTGATATCGGATACAGTTTCGCGACTCAATCTGATTGCTCCACGACATGGACTCAACTACGGCCCTAATCGGCCAAACAACATAGAGTGTGCTAACCACGCTTGGACTTTTCTTGACAAATTAGTCATTGAAATGTCTAATCGCGATTTTGTGAAACTACTATTGTGCACTCGCTCTGGTTCACAAGCCCCTACGCTTCACCTCGACAAGCTTCACATTAATGGACATACACCAACAAATGAGACTTGGCGCTTTGAATTACGATTGGATCGACATGTGCTACCAGTGTGTTCGGATCTTAAGTTTCGACTACAACACAATGCATTAGGTTTTCGATAGGCGAACGGATGTCATAACAACCAACTTGTATATACACGGTTGTACAGACATTGAAGACGCCCACCACCTATTTTGGGCTTGTCTAGTGGCCGCATATCAATGGAATTACTTTCTATCGCCTTTTCAAGGTCTCATTATTGGAGACATTGAATGGCACATGGTTGTTTCCCGGCACAATGAACTTGCAACCTAACATTACTGCAAAATATGGAACATACGCAATCCATGCTGCTTTTACTATTGTTCGCTGCTGTGTTCTTCGTGCACTTTGGCTTCACCGGAACAAGCGGCTATACAATGCAGACGTCTTAACTTCAAAAGAGTTTGTACGTCATCACGCATACGCATACATCAAGCTGCACTTTAGGCAGTTTCGACATCATGCTATTTCGAAAGGCAAAACAAAATGGATACAAGTTGCAAATCAAGTGGAAAATGGGTTTGAAGTTGAACAAGCCTCACTTCGGTCAAAAACCATTACTACACTTTCGCCACTTAACCTACACTTATTATGCAAAGATGGATATGGAAACTACTACTATTTAACTACTTCAACTACGACTACTACTTACAAAATCAAGATACGAATGTCACTCTAACGGGGGTGTCAAAAGACGTCAACAGCTACGAGAGTCAAACCCGTCATCCGGTTCCCCGGCGGACATCCAGTACAGCTGCTAGCTGGACGGGACTATTAGCATAGTCCCTAGGGATTTAAGACTAACCAACCCCCCGCTCCCGCTGACCATGCTACCTGTCAGTTTATCACGAAGGTTCTTTGCCTGTTCTACAATCCAAGTTAGTGTCAACTCTATCCACTGCTAGCTACAGCTTCAAGCAACCACCCTAAAGTTGCGTTTAACAAACTCTTCTTAAACAACAAGACGAAAATGTGCAGCACAAGTCTGCCGTCGACGTCGTATACAATCGACTATCCCACGCACCAAACACAAGCCCGGAATAAGGTTGAGAGCCTCACGCAGATTTTGATCATGGTACCTGAAACTTGCAAGCTATTTTCGTTATCGATACGCCATCCTTCACGCTCTGGACGCTCTCACACGTCTTTCGCAGAAGTCTATTGCATCTCAAATCAACATCAAGCCGATAAAGATAAGCTGCGGAATCAACTTACATGACCAAGTAATGTCTCCGCGGCCACATTGGACCCGATATACATGGCTTTGCTCGTTGTACGCTAAACGAGTATCAAGATTGTCAGCTTTCAGCTCCCTAGTCATCAACACAAGTGCAAACTTCTCAAGAACGTTCGATTAACATCGCAATATCATGCCTAACGCGCATCAGCGGCTATCCGCAGTGTGGTCAAGACATTACAAGCACCATTTATACCTTCCGGTAACAAATCTACTACCCCACGAGTGCAGCAGACAACTTGAAACCCTCATCGATACATATGCTGCAAAATTAAGACGTGCACACTCCGATCGCAATTTAGAGTCCACTGACTCAACTTCAAGATCAAGTAATGCCTTAGGGCGTTTTGGCCCTCCGCCATCGTACTATTTCTCTGCAGTTGCACGCTAACCAAGATCATCAAGGATTCTACACTTTGTCTCTATCCAGAATACACAAGTGCAGCCTATCAAGACACATCATGAGAACCTAGATATCGAGTTGTCGCGCATCAGCTTTCCCCCTAGTGATTGGTTCTACACTCGAATTGGCACGCAAATTAACGACACGGCTTTGAGACCATGGGTTAAACTCACACACCTATCAAGTTCCGAAGCATCGAGAGCTCAAACAGTGATTTACCCGCAACTCAAGCTTCATATAGACACACAAGTGCGACTGTATTAAGCGAGTTTTTGGGCTTTATTCACCGCAGTTTCGTCCGCGCCACTCACTGGTCCAGATCGTTTGTCTCTCCGCCACCCAGCATTTAAAATACTTCACTGTGTACTTCTTTCGCTGTCGAGCATCGATAAGCCTACACACTACAGCAAAGTCGTCTGGGTGTGTAAGTACCATGAGAACCATGGCCAACGTTTGTATTTTAGTTTACTATTATAGCGAAATTTTAGCTTAGGAATAACCGGAAAATTCAATGAACTTCCAATTTTCCGAAATCACCACAAGAAAAGCGCATGATAAATAAACCATTGAATGAGCGGCGAAAAGCTTACTCAATCGCTCTGGCCCAACATACGTGAAGCAGCTATATAAATTGGCAAGAAGAGACCACAGCCGGGATCGAACTGCCGACCATTCGCTTACGATATGAGTGCTCTACCACTGAGCTATAGAGGCGTGGCAAGCATAAGTAAATTACACACAACTGATCATACACGCAAGTATCAAGCGCAAACAAAAAACGAAGTAAGTCTGTTAGCATTATAATGTCTCTACGTTGGTTGCGGAGCGCGTAAAAATAACACTTATGTGTTACAGCAATGACAACTGTTAAATAAAGAACAGAGACAAGTTTTACTTTGTGAGGTGCGCTCCTTCACAAAGGTTGCACGGTGTGTAGGTCTCTAAATTTTGTTCTTAATGTACACTGAATCTAGGAATAAGTTTGCGGACCCAAGGTAAAGATCCGTGATTTAGCCGTCCCGATGATTGGGGATCGATCCCGTCTCCTCTCAAGACTTGCGCTTTGGTGATTTTGTTAAAATATTGTTTTGCTATCCTTCCAATTTTATATGGACAACAAACAATGTCTACTGTAATTGAGCTGATTTGATGTATGATAACGAGCCGAGTAACGGCTACAAATCCCAAACATAAGTGCATTACAAATCGCCAGAGACTGTACGGCTTTCTTGCTCGTCAGAGCTCATTGGAGTCATTCACCTGGCCTCGACATCTTCTCGAAAGCCATTGCATGCTAGGATCTCAGCCACAGAGCACGTAATAGGCAGTACTTGTCACCTGTGACGTTGTGACGGCTGGAATCTCGTACCTACGCTGAGAGCATAGCTTAAACGCCTGTCAAAATATCTTGCCGAGACTTGCGCAACCTGTCTCCTCCCACGAGGTGTGCGTACTGCTATTAATGTTTGTATACATCGAAGCTTTCACCTAGAGCTCAATCTTTTGGTCATAGCAGTTTGCGTAATCACGTGCTCTTTTGCGAAAGTCCGCATTCATTAAAAAGATTACATTATTGTCCAGCAAAGCAATTCTTATCGTCGTGCTTCCTACGATGCTACAATTCTTTTAGTCAACATTTAGTTTAAGAGCCGAAACTAAAACTTATATATATTTTGGCTTCTTACTTAGATTCCCATAGATAAAATGTTTTGTAATTGCTATCTAACATATCAATTTATATAAGTAATGGTAGTTAAACGTTACACTGCTTTTCTGCTCTAAAATTTTCTTGTCTGTCATTGGTGTAAGAGTTTATATTTGATTGTGACACACAATGTGGTTATACGAGCTCACGGGCTTTAAACTAGGTAAACATAATCTGTAGGAGTCCAGTCTTTTATAAAGAACCTTAACCAAATGAGCTCGGAAATAAATACTTGCAGCCCAGCAGCAGTACCGAATTAAGGAAGTAATAATAATAAAACATTTTTAGTGGAATGTGAAAATTATGATATTCACGTAGACTGTGTAATACTTAATTGAATAATCGGTTACCTAACTCAAAGTTAGACCATTTCTCGTAAAGTTGCCGCTTATTATTCATGAGAAAACGGTTAATGACAGCACAAACCAAATCGATTGCGACGTGTTCGTGGATGACCTATAGATAAACTGCCCTATGCGCAGCTACTTTACTGCAAGTGACACTAAAAGCCGCAAAATACTAAGAGGAACGATTTTACAACCGATCCTGCATGGGTAAACCACGGATTTATTGAGCCAAAGAAGCAGAATCATTGATCCGCTATATAAACTCAAGACCATTAAAAACGAAGGCACTGAGCCAAACAGCACTTTATCCTTTGACTTCTTCACAACAAAGTACTTACGGCTTGCGTCTGGTAGTCGAATAACTTTTGGAGGATCAGCAGTAGGTAAGTTTTAGATATTTTAATTGTAAATCAGCGACTTTGTGACCACTGTCAGGTTATCCACCGTTGCTGTTGATTTCTATCCGCAACAGGGATGGCTCTCGAGATTAAGTAGATGTACGAATAAAGAATACAATTTCGCCATCCGCGAAGGATGGAGTATAAATGTATTTATAATGATTTGTGCTCTGTTCAAAGCCTGGCGTGAAAGTAATTTTACAATAAGTCCGGCTAGACTTTCTTACCGCTTGTCACAAAAATTCAAACCAAGTCTATGGCTCTCGGTGTGGTGCTTTTTGTAAGCTTATCTATCAGCCACCATACCAAATTTAAGAAAGGCAAATACAATTCTGGCAACACTAAGTAGCGTTAAAGTGACGAGATTAGCTGAAAAGCTTCTTGCAGCTGAATCAGCGTGCGCCAGAATGCAAATTCTAATTACCGGTATTTATCGGGCGTAATCAAGTCTAAAGAGCACGTTTTGCAATAGGAATATCATAAATATCCTTGCATTCATTTGTTGCTAAACTTTCTATCTTCTTTGGTACAAACAGACCTACTTGAGTACGCTTGAGGTATTAAATATGTCTTCAAAACAATTAAGATTATTTTTAAGCCCAAATTATAACATCATGGGCTTGCAAAAACAATTACACTCACAAAAAATTGACGTTGGGAACTACGGCGTGAAAAAAACGCTTTCTGTTTTTGCCAGAAATGAAGCAAGTAACGCTTCAATTTTGGCATCTAGGCTTGCTATAAAAATCTCGAGAATGGCTTCCAACTGGCATTGTTTTTGTACGTCTAACGATATTTTTTATCTGAAAAATTTCTCGGCCCGACTTTGATATTACAGCGCATGATTTCCCCTCCACAAAAGCGCATCTACAAAAATATCAAGCTTGTTTGACATTTTATCAGCATGTAAAATGCACTTAGGAATGAAAAGCAACCATAAAATAAGTTTTGCAGATAAAAAATGTGTACTTTGTCGCTGTTCGCAAAGATGCATAAGCTGTATCAACCACGACTGATATATAATCTAAGCATACACACAGTAGATACAGTGCTTACATTGTGTCGAGTAAATTCTAATCGTGAGCAAAAACGTTTGGCTCGATAGGACAAAGCTGACATAGATAGCTATGCTCAATCGGTGGCATTGTACAGAGCATTGCAGAGATGCAAGTTATGACACTCAAAAGGAACAAACTTTAGTGCATGTGTAACGTCCCTCGATGCTAATTAGAGTGTCTTGGTGCTGCAACCATAGCAGTAGTCGATGTCATTTCAAATGGATTGGACAAAGCTTTGCAAGGTCTGCATAGATAGTCTGTAGCCTGTGCAAATAGCTTGTAGAATTTCGTCGGTAAATTCATTTGAGATTATGGCATACACCATAACGCCATGGTTTTCTGTTTCTGGATCCATATGGACTCTATACTACTTAGCAAGCAACAAATCACTATCCTATGGACACAATTGTCGATTTTAAGGTCAAGTTAAAGAGCCAGTATGACATTTAAAGCCTTACTATAGGACACCCGAATGGGCCTACTGGCAAGTTACACAAATAAAACGACTTGAGTCGAAGTAATTGCCATCTTTGATCTGTGCTAAGACCCATGACCCACAAAGCGATTGTGCGACTAGACAAGTACATGTCGCCAATGCGTTTGATTGCTTTATTTTCCAGTACTCTCATCGCATTTCGGTGTGCTGACTGCACAATAGAATATCAAATCCAAACAAAAAAATCGGGCTATGTCCGATTTTTTTGTTTGGATTTGATAATAATCAACTAACGAAATTATTGCAAAGTACATGGCGTAAATTCGGTGTCTGTACAGATATTACTGTGCTTTAATAAAACTACTATACAATAGCAATTATATGGCAGTTGCCACGTTTCGGTGAGGAGTGCAATGACTTCGACTCCGCCACAATGCCAGCCTACCGTTTGGGTGATAAAGCTATCAACCTTTTGTATTGCTCTTGTGGCTAAAGCCAAACAATTTTGTGTATCGATCAAAGGCCAAAATTATCCAAATTCTCGGATCACATAAGGTAGGGATTTTAATGGTGGGCACATATTAGTATTTTAAGAACGGCCGGGTCCTCGAGAAATCGAAGAGCCTCAAAGCTCAGCAATATGTAAGATAACTATGAAGTGGATTGTGGACAGTCATACTTCAAAAAAATAATTTTCGTATCCTCTAGAGCGTTTTACCTTCTCTGATATATCTCCGGTTTTCTTACAAAAAAAATTAAAACTTTATCTTCGGTTTCATATTTCTCATTATTACCCCTTTTCGAAACAAGCCTGTCCTGACATGAGTACCGAATGATAAAATTTATCCCTTTGCTTTCTCGAAGTCGCAATATTCTGTATTTCCTCTCGATAATTACCGTGCAAAACTTTGCTATTCGGGCTATCTTACCCACTCTTTTAACAACTGATTCTTCCGAATTATTAGGTCATGCAAAATGTAAAGTAATGTTACTCAATATTTAAGGGTTAAAGTATATTGTCTCGTATGCTTTTGAGATATATAGATATATTCGACATTTACATGTTTGGATAGGGCATTTGACCCGTTTTGGATAGAAACGCATACAACATAAGAGTGGGAACAAAAGTCATAAAGACCTATAAAGCAAATAGGGTAACTAACGCTTAATTTTATAAAGCACCATCCATAGAAAGAAAACTGTGCTTTATTGCAATTGGCAAATTTCACAGATTCAGACGTTCTAAGCAAGCTGAACTGAGATTGACAGAGTTTGTTTGCTATCTTATAGGGCATTGTTTATATGGTTTGTCGATCGTATATTTTTGCTGACGTGCGATGTTTTCGACACATCGGAGTCAACCATAGAGCAAAAAGGGAAATTTTGACCTCATAAGTATTTGTATTAAGGCACTGCACCCAGTGTGCCTCATGCTTGTCCCCCTTACTTACCCATAATATTATATGCAGTATGCATGACGAAAGCTCGTCATCATCAGGCTCCACGTCATCGATACGCGATGTCACTCCTGCGCGTGTTATAGCCCTAAGCCTTTGAAATGTTTATCTCTACTGTTTGCATCCAGGTCCCACGTCGCCCGGCGTATGAGAAACCACGCAGACACTCCTCGGTTTTGAGCCTTAAGAAGGTCAATGCAAATCCACTAGTATCACTATAGTCAATATTCGTAAAGAAAAGGACTGAATTGTCCTCTAACACGTCGAAAGTTTATTTTCGGAAAGCTCCACCCCTTGCAGCCTGTCTTCTTCACACCTTCTATCAGCTTTGGTGCACAATATTTTTGTAGTGCTTACATTGAGTCACACATTCAGCGACCTGGCACTCACTATTCTTTCCATTTTTACCGTTTCTTTTTAGTTGACCTGATCATTGTTGCAGCGCTATTTTCTATTGTAAGTGCAATGCTCGAACGTTTCACATTTCAACCAACATCGTACGTCTCTCATATACACCTGCGATGACCAAATTTGGCACGGTCGCGATGTTACCTCCACTTTTATGACTTTTTGCGTCATATAGATTTTGCAGAAGTGGTTTCTATGACTCTGAATGGCTGAAAACGGAGCATTTCCTGCTGAAGATTCACCAATGCGCTTGAAGCCGAAGGGTTTTGACCAAATAGTCTTCTGCCTTGTCTAAAGTAAATCAGTGTGGGATGGCCTGCTAAGGAACAGCAAATTTCTTTGAAGCCTAAAATAGGAGTTGAAAGTCAACAAGTCTTAGCTTCGAGGAGCTTCGTTTTTTTGTACAAAGAGAGGATCATTTTCACAAGCCTGACGTTCGCTATCTCTTACCTGGACACGTGACAAAGTTGTCATTATGCCAAAGCACGGAAATCTCAGCAATGAGTTGTCTTTTACGCATCAAGTGAGAAAAATAATCTCGCAAACTACATTTTCTAGGCTGCTAATGAACGAGCCGACTAATTAGAATCTCAGTAGCCAATTCGGATTAGTAGAAGATAAGTGTGCAGCCACAATTAACTAATTCGAGTAATTTTGGTTTTTACCAGCCTTTTATCCATTATTAGATAAATGAACAAATCGATGTTCATCCTTAAGAGAACATCAACCTACTCAAACACATACAGTGCAGACTGTTCGCTGAGGCAACACAATCCTGATCCACATAGGTGTGTTTGCTTGGTTTGCGATTATCATAAAGGATTATAATTACACCATTTTACGCAAGCGGATCATATCAGTATGGAAAAATGCTAAGCACTAATTAGCTGTTGACCGGGCGGATGGGGAACATAGAGGAAAATATGTACTCTTTTTGCTCAACAAATCATTGACTCCATGTGCAATTAATTAAGTCAACTATGAAACCATTTGGTACAGCTGTTATATCCGCTTTGTGCAATCGTATTGGAACGTGATCATATCAACATGGCCCTCAATTTTCGTGAGGCTATATGTTCTATTAGCGGTGAGAAACAGGTAGTGGGTCCATTTGGTCGTCAGCGTATCAATTTGTGCTCCCCATTTTCATTGTTGAGTAAAAGGCATATTGTGAAGTGAATATTTTTTGAGATCCTTAGTTCGGAAACCTATTGCTACGTCCAAGCCAATTATTATATATAGAACCTTTTAGAATGCTCTAAAAGCCGTGATTTACTGACGTCATAACGTATAAAGGACCGGTACCAATACCGGTAATTTACCAGTATGCTTTGCTGTTTGGCAATTCGTATATAATATGCGGTGTCGTATTAACATTAATACGCAAATTCTCGAAAAATATTGGATCTGTAATCACGATAGGTAATACCTAAAGGCATTATGTCAAGGTCGTATGATTAGCAGTAGATAAAAATAAAAGACAGTTTAAAGCATCAAACAAAGACAAGCCGTTTTTGAACAACACAAGTAGCTAGTGTACCCATGACAGCAAGCGTTTGTGTTTTACACAGGCATCGTACGCTGGGTAGCGAATGAGTCCAATCAGCTCGAAGCTTAAACGACGTGATTCTTTCTAACCAATTGTCATTGGTATCTGATGCAGTCAATATACAAAGGAAAGGGCACTCGCAAAGAAAACACATATTATATGCATCCCATTTGATAGGTTACGTATTTATCGCCGTCTAAGAAAAATGTACGGCACCACCGACTCGTCCATTGTCTACTCAGAAAAATAGTAGTCAGGACCAGCACCCTTATCAATAGCCACCGGAGAAGCGTAGTTAGCTCCGCTGACGGACTCAAAATGTATGACCGTCCGCAACTTCACAGTTTATGGAGTCCTTCATCCGTTTATATGCGGTTCGAAACTCAGTGTATCATGGGGCACTTACCAAATCTGGCAAGTGCCACTTTATCACACTGATGTGCATGTTAACCTGTACGGGGACTTAAATTTTGCCGTGAGTCTATTGAAGAAGATAAAGTAAGGATAAGCGTGTGCAAGGAACGAATGAGTCTATCGAAGCATTATTACCGACAACCCCGCTGGATTAGGTAAAATTTGCTGATATACACGGTGCTAGAAACGTATCTGTCGAGAGCAACAGCAATTTAATCTTTAATGAAAAAGTTTCCTTAGTTTGCTTTTATCAACAATTAGCCATGCTGCTCTTCGATTCACAGTGTGATCCATCCGGTAAGGGATCTGCGATGAAGATCGAGGAAATTCCATAACTCATCGCTTCACCAACATATGGCATTACACTGGTCAAACTTAAGGCGTTGCTCGCAAAATCGAAGAGTCCAGTAGAGTTAAACTCGGATGATTGAAACGAATTTATATCGACAATATAAAAAGAGCTACATGAAAGAACGTATTAATTAAGTCACCTTAATATGCTGCCAATCAAGAGCCTGATCATGAAAAAGTTTGGTCACGAATGATAATGGGACCCGTCATGCCAATTTACATCTAGGTCACCAAGAATCAGCTAGGCATTGCTTTGGTTGACGAAAAAAATTGATATCACATTGATATAGGATTGCTTTCGCCATGATGCTTAAGTCATGCGTGACAAGTTCTCATACTTAGAGTCCTGCTAAAAGTGAATTAGAGCGGACAACTAAGACAGACGATCCGATCATATTGTCCTTTTTGATTGGTAGAGGAATCGATGATCCACAACATATGTTGTCACTAAGTGTAGACTTCGTTTGGATTAAGGTAAAGGCACTATAGCATTTACAATCATCGCTACCGATTTTTCAGATCAAGTCGTCGGAGAAAATATGGAAGACTAAAAACTTTGGTGGCAGCAATGGACAGCTTTAATGGCCCAACGTATATGCATCTTTCGGATCAAGTGCACCGATGTTGTGATCATATGCGGACAATGTGATAGGTGTGAAGAAAAAAACGACTAAATTTCAATTACGTAAGTATCACATTGTAGACTGTTTCAATGCACCCATGAAGCACTTTTCAAAGATGAGAAAGAATATTAGAGAGTAACACGAAGACTCTGATCGTGTATCAGAATTTAGTAAGAGACTAGAAATTAGAGGCCGTTCTTCGTATTATAAGGGTCATACTAACAATAATGATTTCAACAATTCAGATCAGCTGATTGCGCCCCGCAGTAGCTACCACCTAGGGGCTCGCTCCTTAATTCTGTTCGTTGGCAATATCTGAGTTTGTCGGAAACGGTCGCATCAAAACCGAACGCAGATATGGAGAGTTAGGGTAATAGACACTATTTGGCTATAGTTGACGTCCAATAAGGTGAAGTCTTTGGCGATGGGAAGGTTCGGATGAACCTTTACCGAATCTTTTGCACCTTGTTAGTTTTGCCGCTCTAAGAGTCGAGCTACAAGTGAAAACGGACCTCTGATCTATTTCAAAACATGTCAACTGATATATCGAAAGGCCTGACGATCATATCTTGTGAAATGGCTGGTATTTCTTTGTTTTCCGGAGGCTATTGCGCTGCAAAAGACGTTGCGAGCGAGCCGACTGAAAAGACCGACAAGGGGACGTTAATATCAGGTCAAGCAAGAATTGCTAGAATATGATCACGAACAAAATAATAAATCCGCGCTGAAAAACACAATTCAAGCTAGGGTCATCGTAGTTAAGCTTAAGAGCGATAGTACCTCCGGCCTCAGTGAATTAAAAGCTGATGACGGTCCGTGGCGGATGAATCTTTTGGCAGTAGAGGTAAGAAACCGACTTTGGGCCAGAGCAGATTAGTGGAACCTCGTCGTAACAAGGTCATCAAAAACGTATTCTACGCTACACAGGCTTCAAATAGTTGAATGGCATCCCATTAGTGTTCTTACTGCGGCTCAAATCACCATGGCAATCTTTATAGCTTGAAGCTTCTGATATTTCAGCACTTTGGCAAAAGCGAGCACCTGTATGTTTGATGCCTCTTTGCGTGTCGAGACTGCGGCAAGTAGAAGTCAGTCAGGCTTCCAGCATCATCAGCTTGTGTTATTGCCCGGGGCATGTCATTCGGTAGCCAGAACAAGTCTAGAATTTCTAGTCGCATCTATGCAATTGTCAAGACGCCGAGAAACATTTTCAAGGGGAAAGGGGAAATATAAATAAAGATGAAAGTTATACTGGTGGTGTCGCACGGCTTAAAACTTCTGATGACGTCGCATAGACTGAGACCACCGTGAGGCATGATTGACAATCAAATCAGATGCATGATCATCGAAGGTATTCCACACAAAAAAGATAAGATTGACAAGCAAAATAGCAGACTTACGTTTGAATTCTGATGACAATAAAACTATACTGGATACCAACTTTTCTCGTCAGTTTGGTAGCCATGCTTTCGAAGCCAAACACATTACAATGTTGGGACTGAAAAAAATGTGCATTTGTCAAATGGAGGTACCGAATTTAAGGCGACTTTGTACAGAGCCCCTGTGTGCTCCAACAAGGTGGAAAAACAAAAGGCAATCTTGACATGAAGCACATGAATTTGGACAATGTCTGTATAGGACTAACCTTTGAATATAATGAGCTTATTTGTTGAGGATAGTAGTCCAGTTAGACGTAAGACGATCGCAGTGCGGGAAGTCTATTTGAACAGAAATACTAGAGCGGATGACCATTGTCAAAGTTGCGCGATGTATTGAAGTGTCGCTGACATGTGGCTCATACGTGCCTGAGAATTTGGCTGGCTAAATACCGCGTACTGTTAAGACAGTGTTAGATCATGGAGATTTGTGGTGATCTTTTGAATATCAAAACTTGATTTTTTAGCCTGCCAAATATAAAAAATAATAAAAGATCCGATTAGTGAGCCAAATGTTGGTCAAGCGATCTTTCAAAGGGCATACAACTGAATCACATTTAGTTAGCCAGATAGGAAATCGCTTATAAGGGTCGATTAAGCCATCTATTGGTCAACTCATGATCACCTCTTAGTGACAGGTAAAGTCAAACGATGATTTGATTCAATCGAGTATGGCTCATATACATTTTGTATGAAGCCGCGGCCAGATTGAGAGACTTGTACTAATCAAGTCTGCATGCCTGAAAGTGGATAAATTTCTGCGCAGAAATCTTAAAATGACATATGGCGGTTCTGGCCGAGGTGACTGTATAGTCAATCAAAAAGATACCGTGTTTGGATACTACGGAAAAGGAACGCTTTAAAGAGGTTAAAAGATTGCGACAGAATATTTGGAATGGAAGCATCTGCTATAGATAAGAGACAATGCAGTATCACTGGCAATGCAACACGATTTTGACGAGAAAAATGCTACACATAACGCACACTGGTGACCAACGCCCCTTGGCGGCAGAGGCGACGGTGATGAATATGTGTCACTCGAATCACGAGACATTAAATCTGTTTTGTCGGTTTAAGCAGCATATTTTAAGTGCACTAAGGTCAGGAACTCTTTTACGTGCGCAGAATACTGGGCGGGTCATTCAATCGATCGGTAGTCTCGCCAGGAGGGGCTTTGCTACATGCGCTGCTATATTATTAAAAGCAGCTCAGAGTAAAAGGACTTGTGTCGCCCGATAGAACGTTAGATGCGGTCGAGACGACGTACCGATGTCTAGTAAATGTGCATCTTCAATAACGTCGATACCTTTGACAAGCCTGTATAACTCGGAGCAAACTTTTTTGCGCCACGATTTCTCAATTGCTGAAGATGGCTTTTGTCTGGTTATGGCAAACTGAACCCTTTAATGCTTTTAAAGCCATTTCTATTCGCGCTTATCGTTTGTTTATCCACTGTGAGTAGCAGTGTGTCTCGTGCTATTCGGGTAAATGATTAGCAAAGCATGACTCAGCTTTTGTGGCGATGTCGCTATAATATCTAATGAGAATACAGCTCTTTTCGTCGGCGAAGAATAAAACAGAAACTCGCAGTGCTAGCAAGCTTGACTTTTTTACCTGAAAACACGTCCGTCAGCTGCAAGAAGAGTCACAACTACTTCAATTGTATCACACAGACGCCAACAATTGTTACTTCAAAGCGGGGTCAGACCCATCGATGCACGCTCGGTGTTGTTGAGAGTTAACTTCACGAAGAAAGGGTTAGAGTATACTATGAAAAAAACGACGTAGCGTAGCTGCTGTTCAAGATTGTGCAGCCGCTGAAAAAAAATTGTGCTTAAATTCGTTTACGTACTTCGTTTATAACGCCAACATGAATCGGGGGCAGTGGTCCTGTAAAATCGACCAGGGGTAGCGAGGTCTCGAAAACAGCATCTACTACGGCTCTTGTCGCAATTGTTGAATCTGTGACAGAGACGAGATATCCATTTCGCCAAATTAATTCACAAACATAGTGATTTTTACGCGGCCAAGAGTGTTGGTGGGAATACGAAATAGAAATCCCATCGAAACTAAGTTTTAGGGAAGGAAATGTTTGCATGGGACTTGCGGCAAAGCGCGTTGGCAATACCTAATGGAGCGGGCCAGCTTGCGAGCCCACGTTCACAAATGAAATTTAAAAAGTACGCGATACTGCCGCGAAAGTTCTTTGCGGTCCAAATGGACGGCATTTAATGCTGCCTTATGATTCTTGCTCTCAAACATCATTCGGAAGGTATTTCCCGAAGCATCAAGCTTATCGATACCGTGCACTAACTGCCCACCGTTACGCTAAGCATATCATGTTCTTTTTTCACTCGTCTACACAATAATATAACAATGCTAACTCAATACGCTGCTGAAAATATGCTTCAAAATGGCAATACGGTGAACACACTCGTTCAGTTAGTACCCGGTAGAGTACATACTGCGCAATCAGTTCTTGATTGTACTCATCAGATCTAACGGACTGCACAAGTCACGGAGATGGTCATAATTCGGATGTTGCGAAAGACCATCATCAAAAATGATTTTTTTTAGCGTGTAATAAAGCGCAAACTGTTTTCCGGGCAGACTGACCATGCGCTGAAAGTGATGAGGACTTCTCGCAACTGTACGCAACGCCACACAATCAGTGTAGAGGCTGAACGTAACAGGTGCACCTCGATGTCAGTCAGAACGTAGCGCGTGGCAAATAGTGGCCTGTCATCATTTCTCGGGGGTTTTCATCAACTTTTCTGGTAACTCATGACGCGCTCTCGGTATTCTTATCAAAGTGCGTCAGAGAGCAGCCCAACACTTAATTGCTTGTTTTCAAGAAGCAAGCAATTTATTTCAGCATATATTTTGATTTATTTGTGTAAATAAATTATTGCCTCACGCCAATAACACAATCTAGTCGGG
Source organism: Plasmopara muralis (assembly GCA_003676415.1). NCBI lineage: Eukaryota > Oomycota > Peronosporomycetes > Peronosporales > Peronosporaceae > Plasmopara > Plasmopara muralis. The sequence continues at coordinate 40,794 of RCHQ01000264.1, read as the reverse complement.
CTTTTGGGTGCTGGTCATCAACCGATGGAAGTGCAAAACGCATGTACGCTATCGTGTCAGCCCAGAGGGAATATTTCTAGTGAGCAAAAGATGCACTTTTTGAAGCTGATGCACCGACGACCCTAGCGCTCACGCTTAATACCTGTCGAAGGCACTTCACGTGTACTTTTATTGCACAGAGACGATGCTGCGCACGAAGATGTCTTACAAATAGTAGTTGCAAAGCGGGCTTAGCACATGGAATGCCATGTGGCTTAACGTGAAAAATGCGCCCCATCAGCCTTGAGGCAACACCAGAGTATTTTGCGGAGTGCACAGCAACTTACACAAGGCTGCATCAAAGACGTCATTCAAATTGATGACGCCAGGCTAGTTGCAATCAAAGGTGGTGCTAATTGCGATAAAACAAAGACAACATATAATCTTTTTGTTTCTTGAAATAAAATTGTAGAGTGTATTCGTTCATAATAGGTAGCAGCGTGTTGCACAGCAGTATCGAGTACCATCGTGAAATAAAGTATGCTGATGACCAGCTAAGATTTGAGTACGGAAACGAACAAATCTGTAAAATATGAACTACTTGAGCATTTTTAACAATTCTACTTCTTCAGCTGAAGCGTCTCAGAGCAAAATGCTGTACAATCAGAGTAATGCCAACAACTTTGGGCTTTACTTTAATCAAGCAAGCAAAGAAATTGGGTTTCGCTTATCATTCAAGCGCTAGCAGACCAGTGCAAGCACTACAAAACTTGTTCGGTGAAGATCATCGAAAAGCAGAGACGCTTTTGACTGCAAGGACTAGTTACGCAGAGAGAAACAGGGTCATATGCTTGAGATCATCGAGCTAAAAAAAATTGCGACTTAAAATGCCCCAAAAAGTAGGACGGAGAAGATTACGTCGAAGAACGGTCAATTTATGCGATTCAGAGTAGCGAATGCAAAAAAGAGGTGGAAGTCAAGCAGAGTGCGGCAGTCGCTGACGTTTACGAATTGAGAAGGGGTTTCGATACTAGAGCGCAAGAAGAAGTACGACACAATATCACACTTGCGCCAAGACATTTCGACATCAGCAGTTGTTGGAGATTTTGTTGCAGCTTAAGCGTTAAGCGCAGAAGGAGAATGTTTTTATGCTTTTGTTGTAACAAGTACCTTACATATTCTCGTCAAATTATAGTATATGCAACAACAAGTATAGTAAATATAAGAGTACTTGCTTAACTAGTAAGTACGCCAATATTATAGATACAAGTAAACAAATATGTGAGAACCAATGAATCCTGCCAGTGAGTCGAGTTTGCGACTCATGCGTCGACGCATTGACATAACCCACCAAAATCGGCGGACTACAAGTGTTTTCGGTATGCCGGAAATTAGTAGTTATAGAGGCAAAGTGGTCTTTGTGTGCTTCTAAGCAAAAACGTATCTTTGAAGAAGAGAATATGTGAGTTCTCGGCTCTTTTGCTCGAAGCTGCAGCGTCTGTGTGTTTTTAAGGAAGTAATCGTTGTTGCCGCTTGACCTACGGTACGATCACAAAAATTTGTCAATGATTAGCACAATCGTACGCTGGCCTTTCAAGGCCTATACTCTAATTTCTAAGAAGAACGTCAAGGGCGTGTGCGAGTCTCGACGTTGCCGGATACGGCAAAATGACCAAGTGTCCCTTGCGATGCTTCGTTCTATGCTATCGGATTGCAATCTGCAACTCTTTACGGTCACGTGCAAGACATCTCGTTTGATTTTGATTGCAAAACTTAAACGTCTACGACAAAAAATGAGCTGTCATGAAATGTGGAAACATTTGCAAGTGAGCTTTTTGTCTTTATATAGGTCACGCGTGTTTGCAAACGTTCATATTTATGTCTCATTTGTCGCAAGGATTACATTGTCATTCATCACGGAGTACACTCTTCTTATTGATTTCAAAACAGGCAAGCAATATGTGCGATGTTTTCTGTCGGCACTATAAGCAGTCCAATTTTAGTCGAGTTAAGCTGGAAGCAAATTCATCTGTTTGAAAAGCTCTGCAGCTATCTTAACAGTATTGGCAAAGACAGGAGATTCTTTATTAAAAAAAGTCGAATCGCTGTTATATTCGTCTTTTTTAATGTAGATTCTCTGCTATATTCGTCTTTTTAATGGAGAATCTTCTGTCTTTTCCCCAATACTGTAAAGATAGCTGCAGAGCTTTTCAAACAGATGAATTTGCTTCCAGCTTAACTCGACTAAAATTGGACTGCTTATAGTGCCGACAGAAAACATCGCACATATTGCTTGCCTGTTTTGAAATCAATAAGAAGAGTGTACTCCATGATGAATAACAACGCAATCTTTGCGACAAATGAGACATAAATATGAACGTTTGCAAACACGCGTGACCTATATAGAAACAAAAAGCTCACTTGCAAATGTTTCCACATTTCATGACAGCTCATTTCAAAATAAGCTACTTCTTCCACGCTCAAAAACGCAACTTTTTACGCGACCTTGCCGTGTTATTTGTATGTCTGTATACTTTCATTGGTGCAAGTCTGGGGGAGAGCTGTGCCATGTCAATTTCGGATGCATTTGCCGCAAGGAATAAATTCCCCAATCGACAGCACAATGTCGTCGAAAGTAGCATACTACTTATGTGTAGCACCTGTATGATGCTCTATTGCGCTGTATAAGTTATTATTGGGTCGTCCTGGCAGCCAATGGCGCCAAGCGCAGCACGATAAGAAGGCCGATGAATCCAACTGTAGACTAACCAATGGATGTGAGAGCGAATGGTACGAGTCCGAGCGCCATCACATTCTTGTTGGGTCGTAAAGAAGTTTTGCAGCATTTGCGCGAGAGCGGATAGCACACAGCCAGAAAAGTTGCAGCAAGCATAGACAAGACCACAAATGCAATGCCAGCAAAGAATGTCGTAGCATTGATGCAATAAAAGCACTTAGACAGCGGCTTCAAACCAAAATGCAATATAAGCGGCACTAACAAAGCCAATGGAGGCAATAACAAAGCGCGTTTGGTCAGGCGTGAGCAGCATGAGCAACGAATGATCGTTCACACCTACACAAAGATACAAAAAATAATTGATCCGTACACTTTCTGGACAAATACTTGAGTTTTTATTGTGAAGTACGTCGTACTCAACGTTTAGTAGACCCTCTCGTACACTTATCCACGTTTCTTCCAGCATACCTTCAGACAGTGATAGACAGACACAATCAGCCAGTGTGATCCTGGACGGCTGGGCTTTTCGCTCGAAACGAATTCAGCGACGCCCCACACTTCAAGTCCCGAACCTATAACAGCCACTTCGCAAAAGAATTTGGGATGTTAATGGTCGTACAATACATTCGATTTGTGAATCCGAGGAATGTCTTTCTAATTTAACTAGTGACGCAGTGTAAAAGCTGTTACGACAAGTAGCTCGAGCAGTAATGCCTCTATAAAGACATTGACTTGAGGCAGACAGTCAGTTGTGTCGGTCATAAATAAATTGTAGCGAAATAAAGACCTTAATGCTCTTTCAAAATGCTAGGCGTGCCTTACAAGAGCGCTGTAAATTGCTGCATTTCGCTAAAGATAGAGAGGGTCATGCAGTTATCGTAACATGAAATATCACAATCTTATACCAGCGGTGTAATATCTGAGAATTGATACCCGACCGAGACTAAAAAATTAAGCCAATAATGAGCCATAGAAGCCAATCACTTCAACACGTATTTGAAGGTGTGGTGTCCAGTTAACCAGAACTGTTGGCTGCGTATCATATATATATATATTGTTCTGGATTCTACAGTTAATTCACCTTCGAGATCATATTACGCTCACGCTTACATCGGATTTTCTAACAGCCCGTTTACGTCAGCTTTAGTGTCGCTTGCGACCTAGATATTTGGCCGCACTTTGTAAGCACTGAGATTTTTCAGCTATAGGCTTTGGGCTCATCTATCCACTACTTTGGCTGTCAGCAAAGCAGCAATTTGATCACCGCGGCTATTTGTGCTATCCAATCGTTACCCTCCCGAGTCAGAAGCCCCGATAGTACATTAGTGATTAGTTCTGCACGATCTGTCAACTTCGATTTGGTTCGCTGCTGTAGTTTAGCGCTGACTTATCTTTTGGCACTCCAATTTTCCTTTGCTAACTTTTAAAAGCTATAATTGTCGCTGATCTAGCGCTTGCAATTAAATCATGGCCAGCTTACAAGCCCTTCACGTTGTTTTGCAGTACATCTGCCTGGTCACTAGGTTTGAACAATCACCGATATTTTGCCTTTATTAGTAAAAGCAGAGCTTGATTAATTAACTTTCTCTCGGTTTGATCTGGCAATTATTAATATTCTGCTCTCCCAACTTCTTACCCAGATACTTCTGACATGATTGCACTTCGTTCACCAGAGCCGTGCATGACGCTGTAGAATTCATCCCAAATTAGCCATTGGTAATTCTTCGTGAAATTTGACAGCTTGTGCGTCCGCAATTATTGTCTGGTGGACTTGCAACCATGAAGCGATTGACACAGAGATAAAGCCCACGTTGTCTGGTCTTGACACAGTCGCGGAGGAAGCTTATTCGATTCGGTCGTCGAACGAGGCTTGGGCGACGAGCAGGGCAAAGTCGGGTGGAGAAGAAAGAGTATCAGATACTAAAAGCAAATTGAGAAGCTATATAAAATGAAAAGCTAATACGACTTTTTTCTTGCTACAGCCTTACTCATGGCTCTCAGCAATCTACTAATTCAATCGTAAGAGCTATCAGGCTGCTTTATTTCATTTGACTTTTCACACATCCTAGATTGCTTTCAGCCAAAAACGTCTCTTGGTTTCCAAAGATTATGGCACATCTGGAACTGTCTTCTGGACAAAAACTGTAGAATCGCCTATTCCTATGGATAGCACTAACGCATATGTATTTTCGGAATATTTTATTTATATTGCGTAGAAGCCGTCATTGGCAAGACCGCCGATGACGACGTTTACGTCACACTGGTGGGGTGAGCCTTGCTCGTGCAGAGTTCCTATCACAAAGTTGCCTTGCAGATTCTGCGATCGTATGAGTCAAGCCAAGGTCAATCTATCGAGTGGCCGATCTTTGTACAACATACTTCTTGAGCCGCAGACCAGACAGAACCTTCATCTCGACCATGCTGGGGATTAGCCCGTATGGCTTCTGCATGCGATGAATGCTACTGGCATATATGTCAATCAAGATCTTGTATCAGCGCCGCCAAGATCGCCCGTCGTTTGCAGAGATTCCATTCAGTCTAAATGTTAAGGCTTTAGCACTGACGCAATTGCAAGCTTGAACTTAAGCATTATTTGACCAGGCCCCTTTCTCACTTCCGGAGTACTTCGTCGACTTTAATCCAATGCTGGACCTTCTCGTTTGACTTCCAGTTTGGCAAGGCCATTAGGACTTGCTTTGCTTAGTTTAAATAAGGACGACGCGTAATTTGTACTGCTATCACTAAATCTTCTGTAGCCATTAAGTCAGCCTAGAAATGATTGCATCGGTCGCAGCTTGCATGGAAATAGAGAATGAATAAGAGCTTTCAGTCTCTTTGGACATTTTTTTAAGTACCCGCACTGCTGTACCCTCAATAGCTTTTGACACCGACCCTGTGGCTCGAGCGGTTAGCCGTTCGACCCACGACCGGGAGGTACCTGGTTCGATACCCATAGGATTCGAATTAAGGCAGCCGGAGATAGGTCACTAAAGTGGACGAGCCATCACACCCGAGTGTGTGACTGCCCTGCCAACTCGTGCCCGTTTGGGTTAAGGGTTGGGTGGGGGACGCCCCACTGACCGAAAAAGCTCAATAGTGTAATGAGGGGTACAAAACCCGGTCCCAATATGAGTCGGATTGCTACCAGCATCCCGCGATAGTGACAGCTTAGTCCTAGCGCGTGGGTTCCGGTAGCTTAAGTCTCAATAGCTTTTGACAGCGCGGATCGATACATTTCATCATTCACACGAATTAACAGACCAGATTATCCACAAATTTACATAAACAATTATAGGTCTTCGTGCAACCAAATCGCCGTGAATATATGATCGTCGACCAAGTATCGTCAGAATTGTGATTTCGTCCAGTTACTTGTTTTGCAAACGTCTTTCAACTCAGCTCGATCAACTCCGTTGGCAGCCTTCCGATAACCATACAGTGCGTTGTTTGAGAGCCGCTGGAAGATTTGTGGGAGGCCAAAATGCATATGTGAGCAACCATGCAAATAAGTCGAGCGGTGTGATAAAAAAAATGAGTTGGAGTGCACCTTCATCTCGAGCTTGTTGATTTGCTCGCCACACCACTGCTCTCCATACAAAGCAAGAAGTACCAGAACGATTCTAATAGTTTCCACGATTATAAAAATTACATTTTAAATATTCTATTATAAATTAGGTAGCTAGGTTGAGTACACTTAATCACAAGTCAGAGCACATTCAAGTGGCTTACAGAGTACATACATCTTATCCAGGTCTGTTACCGGCTCTTCATACTTTAGGTAGGGACAGTGTCGATCACTCTTAGACGCTTACAGCTGATAGCCTTTTTACAATTGACAAACTTCAGATTTCTTCAACACCTGAAACCCAGAAGAACACGGTGTCAAATTTCTAACAAAGTAAAATGCTTTTAATTTTTTCGAAGCGGTGATCGGAGAAGCTGACGCAATAATTTGAGCCCAACATCGCTGGAACAATACCAGCAAGCAGGTCAAGAGTTCTTGAAACTCTTACACCACCAAGAAAATAGCGAGAAATAACTCCCACACATTCGTTTTATGCAATAAAAACACCTACATGATCGTGATCTCTTACCACTTAGTTGTTTGTCCCAAGAGATCGATGTCGCCATGGCCTTGCGAGTTATGAAGGCACCCTTAGCTAAGGTGAGTAAAATTAACTTTGTTGTCCGAAAAAGGCCAAATCATAGACCGTGAAAAGCTTGTCACAATGTCACCACGCTGGCCAATCTACGAAGCCTCGTGGTCTCACGTCACTGTTTTCAGTACGTGAAAAGGCCCGACTTGAAATGGTCTCAACAAAGCCGAGTCATCATCGCTCAAAAAAGTGTTTGCTCTCGCACTTCACGAGGACTACGCTGTAGCGCCTTCATACGCCACCACGCATGGACAATTGAAATCGACGCGATCGCTGTCTATTTAAATATGATTGGCGGAATGAAGGCGTCGATTACTGTCGTCGAATAAATGGCTTCTGGTGCAGGAAGTCCCGTCATCGCGCAGCAGTGTGCTTTCCATGCATATTAATGTTGGTTTGGATAAATCCACGTGCATCCTGTAAGCTTGTTCAGATTGCTTACGCAGAAAACAATTAAAAGCGGAGCGTCTTTCTGGCTAGACTGGAGACCCCTGGCCTTCGCGGCGGCCCGACCTTCTTGCCTCAATATCCTCAAGGCATATTTTAATAGCGACACCGTAATTAGTGACTAAAGGCTTGTCATTATTTGTATCGACTTCGTCGATGACCGGCAGCCACTCCGTGCGCTACTGAGCTTAGGAATGACAAAAAACTTCTTCCGTGCGTCGTTTTGTCGGTAAAATCCCAAATTGTGAGGGCTGGCGAAAATATTTTCAGATGTGCTGTTAGTGAGAAAGTAATTTAAGGCTTAACGACTTTTGATCGTCGACCTTTTTTTGTGCATACGTTTGCATTTTTGGGTATCTTGTGGATTCCAGAGTATCAATTACCTTTAGTGGCTGCCCAATCATTGGCTTGTCGTGAGTAATATCGTACCCATCAGTTCGTCGCAGAAGTCAATGGCAAGGCTTTCAAAACGCACACTAAGCAATAGCCTTTTTGTAGGGCTTGAGTCGTAATCCTGAATGGCTAAGTTATCAGCACGTCAACACGGTATTAAGCGCTACGCGGTGGACCAAGCGTAAATCTTGAATCGAAAGACAACAGTAGAGCAGGCCTCTTGAGCAACAAAGAACCGGTCAAAGAGGGGCTCCTGACATATCAGACTGAAAGGCGATGGCTTTCGATGAGTGAGCAGAGGCTCTGCGTTACGAAGAAGTGTCGATATGAGGACCCAACAGTGTGGCGGTCGAGCAGAGACTACTGCCTAAGCATATAGCATTCAAAAAGCCACAAAGAGAGTTGTTGAGCACATGCGTCGAAATGGCACGGCAATTTAGCAGTGGCTCTTGCTTGGCGTACAAGTGAAGCACCCGCACACTGTTGTCCCGACTTCTTATGCCTGGAGCAGTTAAGCTTTCGTCCAGATTTACCAGGATCGATCTCAGACTCGAGCCAAACGAAGGTAAAGTAGCAAAATCACCACCACATACTACGCGTACACATGCGACCAGCCGTTTCCGACGAATCACGTGAAGAAGCACCTGAGAAAATTGTACACCGGGCTCACAAACTCGACTCCCTGAGTCCACCTTGAGACGATATGCGTTCTCGCTCTACTTCCACATTTGCCCTGGAAAATTTCCTTCTTGGGCTAAAGGTGGGCTTAATCAGCGAGGCCATACGCGAAGTCGACAACGAAGAGTTAAATCGAAATCAGAAAGCGCCGTGACAAATACTGCGCGTGAAGAACACCTCGAGGCTCAATCTTAGAGATCACTACGAGAATCTGGGAGCTATGTGTACGTGTCGCCTGCGAGTTCGTGAACGTCTACCCTAAGAAATCAACTAACGATCAAATATGTTCACCCCCGCCCTGTGACTGATCTCAACTTGCTCGAAATACAGCGTGACCCCCTTCCTCGAGACTAAGATAAAGCAACTGTTGATCTCTCCGGAGCTGCGTCATTTGTGCGAGAGCATTCTATTGCACTTGAGTTCAATCTTTTGGTCAACTAAACATTTCACTTAAACTTAAGTGTTGTAAAATTGCATTTGAGGAGGGCTAATTAGTGAAAACTGCAGGACCCGAAGTAGAAACCGGTTGAAGATTTCAAAGGGTCAGGTATCAGTTCATGTATGTAGAGGCAGGAAGCGATTTGAAGTCAAGAGACGACCTCGAGTCCGAATCTGGTCAGCTTAACGCCATTTAGATAATCTGCAACACTCTGTTGGTCAAGCAAGCATTCAGCCGGGTTTTCCTTTTGCTGTGTAGAGCTGAAGAATTATGAAAGCGATCTCCCGACATCATAGCGAAACATGGCTCAATGACGGCACATTCATTAAGTTGCAGAAGATGACTTGCAACTTTTTCGATCGACATCATCATATCAGAAAATTGAACAACTATTTGGGTGAAGATATAGTAATTTAGTGCAGCCGACTAAGCAACATTTATATTGCATCACTACAAACGCCGTCTCCTCCGTCAAGCAAAGCAAGCACGTCTTTTTCATCAAACTCTTTAAGTGCCCAACTACTCCTCGGCATGATAATTTCAATAATGTGAAACAAGGTGTGCGATCTTTTAATCTGTTTAACATATTTAAATCAAGCATGTTAAAAACCACTTTCATCCAGAAGTTTTTCGCATCTGGTGGAGCTTTTTTCTGCGGCAATCTTAAGTTGATAAGCGAGTCGTGACACAAGGTCATGAGCTTCCAGGTAATTTGTGATAACTCCACCCACATATGTGGCGCTGGTTTGTATACACGCCTCTTTACTTTGAGTATTCGATTCTTCAGTAACAAGTTTGTCTACATAGTATACTGATCGTCGCAGATGTTGAAGTAATTTAAATATGTAAGTGTCCACCTTATCTTGCATATTTTCCTTTGCTTCAAACTTCTCAGATTCGTCGCCAGGTTGGGTAACATGCGATTGACCGATCTCACCTGTTTGTAGGCAAAACGTCACTCGATCTGCCAACTTTAGTTTGCGGAAAGTTTCCTTACTTTCTCCATTGCTGTCGATATCAAATAGCACCAAAGATCGTCTTGCACGCTTGTTGCCACTTTTTTCTAGAGTTGGGCCAGAAAAGCCCTTACCTTTCAAAAGAAGTGGACGCTTAGACGGTGTACGCATAGACGTTGTAAAACTTGCAGGACTTGTGGTGACCGAACCGCTACTTTGACGAAATAAACTACCAGTTAGTGTCTTTGTACGGTACTTTCGCCCATTAAAATCATCCAGTGCTCGCCGAACGGTGCTAACAGGCTCTTTAAGACCAAATGTCCGTACCTTTCCCACCGGTAAGGCACTCAAATCGCCAATTGTTTTAACTTTGTAAAAGGAGAAGAATGGTCGGAAACTCAACGGGAAATGCCTGTACAGTAATGTTATTCTTTCGCTGCACCCAACGAGGTCGGGATAGATGCATCGTAAAGTACTACGGATTGAATACTGCGGATGTCTAACTGCTAGCTTTGGCGGGGCCGATAGAGACTTGACGGGTGGTTCCGTTGCGCTTGTGTATATATGTAGATCACCCTTATTCTCTACGACTTCAGTTCGTTTCGTAGTGGCAAAAGTATTATCTATTAAAGATGCTGGACCAGATTTAGCAGAACTTGCACTTGATATCGTCGAAACATTACCGCCAATAGTACACGATGAGGATGCGCATAATCCGTATGATGCTAACCCGTGTAAAACAACACTTCCACCAACTTTTTTAGCATTCGAAGTATCGTTTAAAGTCACGAAATTATCAGTGCTAGCGATCGCAGAACCAAGAAGTCCAATTTTTCCACGAGAATGATGTAAATCCAGCAGTAACGAGGCATTCTGCTGGCTTCCAAAAGTATGACTTGTTAACCGCTTAGAAACGTTAACAAATTCGTCAAGCATGCTTTTGTTACCGCGTGCGAAGTCAAATGCAAAAAGATTTTGAGCTGCATGAATCGACTCTTCACCAAATTGCATAATGATCTTCAGTCCTCGAGCTTGCTGCAAAGCGCTAGCGTCAATAATCTTCAACAGTTTTTTTATCACATCATCCAAAGTCGCCAAAATTAAAGTTTTTTTATCGATGTGATCATTATCCACGTCATCCACAAATATTGCGAATTCGACCAGCAAATTAAGCATAAGATACGGCAGCGTATTGCTATTAGACGCAAAATCGACTTGAAGCTTGTTATCAATATCGTATTTCCATGTTTCAAGAACAAGAGCGCATTGGACGTACATAGTTTTAAGGTATTCCATGCGCTTTGTGATATGGTCAAAAACTTTACTTTTTGGGTGAAGCACCACCGTATGTAAATCCTTTGAAGACGCGCCATTAGACAATAGCGGAGCAAGTAATTGCAATTGCCATTCCAATCCAAAGCCCATGGAAGCCACTACAACCTCAGCAGGTTGACTCTTGCTATAAGATTTGGCGTGTTTGGCGAAAGCGTCCACATCAAGCGACTCAGCTGAGTTCGATCCTAAATTCAGTATGCCAAGCGCAAAGTCAATGGACATCCGAACAATACGTAAAGCCGGCTTTGATGATCCAACAGGCAGACAAGATATATGAATTCGTTTACACATCCCTTTCCAAATGGCCATCACTATGTCATTCAATCGCTCTTGGCTTTTTACATCGGAGCTTTCGTCTGATATGTTAATTAAATTTTGGATTGCGCCAAAAATGTCTTCGATCAAAAAGGCGATTCCAATGAATTCGGATGTGATGCGGGCGCTGTCATAGCTTGTGGAGCTTATAGAGTTCGATTTCCTGATATTAGAGGTCCTACCTACATCATTAAACAATCGTTTTTTACCAAAACTATCTAAAGACGATCCTCCCATTGTGGTACTACTACTGTGATCACCTCGAAAGGGACTGTATGTGCTATATTTAAGCAATTTTTCTTCAGGTTTCCACAATTGCTTAGTGAAGTTGATAAATTGATCCAACTCAGCAGTTAATGCACCATCCTTATCGTTCATTATTCTCCTCATCAGCGTAAACAAGGAATCCATAACTAATTCACCAAACCAGAATTTATACTCGGGTAAATTTTGCTGCTGTCTAACATCCTGATTCTGCTTTTTGCAGTACACATTAAAATCAACAACAGCAACACTAACAATTTTTCGCCATGAATTAAACGCTGCATCGATGACATTAAGCATCACCTCTTGCTCTAAGCATAAATTTATTGGCCTCATCACAAAACTCACCACAGCCTTATTAAATATCCAATTTTGGCAACCGTGAAAAACTTCAACAATTTCGCTCCACGCTTGCATTGACAACAACCGAACTGCCGCATCTTTGTCTTTCATACACAATTCTGGAACGTATAGCACGTGGTTTAGTTTTTCAAGCTCACTCACAAATCGCGATTTAAGCAGCACGAGCATCAATTTCCACAATCCCACAGCATCCTTTGGTCGACTGTGCTCCATGTGCAAGTTCACTATGGGCAGAAAATATTCGTTTGCGCAGTTTTGCACCATCGCCAGCGTTTTCTGCGACCATTTTTTCCGATGTTTACTTGCTTCTTCTAATACTAGTTGTGCCTGCGTTCGCGTGGCTGCCTCGCTACTGGCCAGTCGACTTGCTATCGGTCTCACATATATACTTAGAGCTGCTTCATCAATCCCCAACTGCTCCGGAAACTTAATCAGGAGCAAGTGGAGCCCCCTTAACGCTTGCACTTCAATTGCTCGAGACTTTTTTAGTGGATTGAGTACAGCTTGGATCAGACCTTCTATCGTTCGAAGCAATACCTTGTGCCTCTCAGCTGGAAAATTTTGCTCTGTAAGGCCCCATAAACACAATATGTATGTGCTTTGGTCTTGTGTAGAAAACAGCAAACGCACTAGTTCACCGAGAAAGAAAGTCACATGATCATCCGAAAATATTGCGTTCAGGCCACGATGATGCATAAAATACGATAAACAGCGCAGCATAGCATGCTGCACGTTGCTCAGTGCGTTGTGCTGTAGGTCAAAGTGCATCTCGTTCAGAAGCACTGGCATATGACGTTGTAGCTCCCTCACCGAAAATTCAGAGTCTTCCAGATACAGCAGCTCCTCGAGCTGCAAGTATGCGTCAAAACGCGTCTCCATACCACAAGATTGTGGAAAATGTATCTCTGTGAGCGCCGCTAGCGCCCGCGCAAGCTGCGACTCCACCGCTTCCATTTGGCGATTGTACGAGTTCCAATTTGCTGGCTATCTACAAAAGCATTTGTTGAAATATTGAATACCACAAAATGATGTCTTACATAACAGCTTTGCGTAAAGTTAGTGTGCCGGCCGACCTTTCAAATAGTATCCATGGCTGGTAAGCACGACAAGAAGCCCGAGGATGACGTGCCGGGCGCCGTGTCCAAGCAACTAGATAAGGCAATTGAGAATCATTGCGATGCTAATAAAGGACCTACAAAACAGGCGCGCGATTGTGAAGTAGACCAAGCCTATGAGCTGACAAAATCAGCGCGTCGAGCGATCAGCGAGAAGACACAGCAGGCGTGGGAAGCCACCAAGACGCTTACGGCGCCCGTTGTGGACGTTTATAAGCGTGCGAATGGTGAGGAAGGTACTCAGCTGCGCAAATATATAGGTGTAGTGCGCAAAAGTCTCAACGAGCAGATTTTCACAGCGCAGATGCAGCTACAAGAGTCAAGGATGATCGCATACGACCAGATGGTGCCCTTAAAGGGCGTGCTGGTTACCGCCCAACAACGTAAGTGCAGTTTTTTACTCGGAACAGTACATTAAGATGCTCATTTTTGTACGTATCTGGTGTTTTTTATACGTGCCAGAGCTGGTAAAGACGAATGACTTCCGACGCGAACAACCAGAAATTGCGGCAGCTGGTCTGGTAGTGTTGGTTGGTGTGCCATCTCTCTTGCTTCGTACGTAAATAAGTTGTAATGGTATTGGATTTGAGACTTAAAAATTGGTGTGGTATATTGTTATGCAGGTGGCAAGTGGTCAGCCGTACGGCTTTCTGTTCTAGCGGTGGGAGCTAGTGCTGTGACATGCTACGGACTGGACAAGTGGGCAGACGAGAAGAGAAAGTAGCAGGAACACATGCCGAAGAAAATTTCGGACTGGTCGAAAAAGTAATACAAGTGAAAAAGCATATATCGCAGGTGGCAAGTGGTCGGCCGTACAACTTTCCGTTCTGGCAGTGGAAGCAAGTACTGTGATATGCTACGGACTGGACAAGTGGGCAGATAAGAAGAGAAAATAGCAGGAATACATGCCAAAGAAAAACCGAACTGGTCTGAAATAGTAATACAAGTTCTTAAAAAAATGTATCGGGTGATTCCAAAATAGACAAATTTACAAAATTAGTAATATTTCTCCCTCAAGACAAAAGTATAGTAACAGAATGGAGCATATGTAGGGAGCCAACGACTTCAACAGTAAAGTATGGCCTACAAAAATGCAATATTAAGAGGAAAGCAGCGAAAAAACTTTGCCCGTGCATCTAGAAGGAGCTCCTGACTGTCACCTATCAACAACACTGGCTTCGTCATCTGCGTGCCCGGTAAGCATTAACTGCAAAAAAGAGCGAAGTAATTCCTTTTGCATTTTAATGTCTCTAAATTAGTTGCGGTACGCGTAAGAAAGTACAGTCATGCCTTGCAGCAATAACAACTAGTATGTATAAAACAGAGACAAGCCAAATGCAGTGAGGCGCACTCCTCAACAAAGGTTGCGCGGTATTCAGATCTTTGACTTTTGTTCTCAATATACACTGAACTCATGTACATATTTGTAATCCCAAGAGAATAGATAAAGCGCTGGATCCAAGTCCCAGCGATCGAAGGTTCGATCCACTTTCCCCTTAAAACTTGCGTTTTAGCTTTTGTGATTTTAAAATTATAAAGTACAGCATTCTTCGCTAATTTTGTTTCATTAGTGATTTCTAACTATTGCGTGCTAGGACTTTACATCCGAAACCACTTTTATCAAAAGGAATTTTCGAATTCTCCCGATCAAGTGCATCTCATCCGATGGGCAAATCTGTCGGTCATCGACTTCGATCAGCAAATAGCTTAAATGCCTGTAGGGCAAATGAAAAGGTCATTGACTGATTGTAATAATGCGACAGCTGTAAAATTCGAACTCACGCGGGTTACCCCATTAACTTAGCAGGCTAACGCCTTGAATACTCTGCTCAGCTGTCATCCCTTGTGATTATCTGATACACTAATTATGGACTCGCTCCGCCCTTACTTAAGCAAAGTGTACCTCCATAGTCATGCAAATTGCATTAAATTAAGCATACAACACAAAGAGTACTACGTTAAAAAGACCTCGAAAGATGCTGCCCACTAGAAACTGGCTGACTAATGTTTGTAGATGCATTGATGTCGAGTTTTCAATGCGCATGTCAAGTTCGAAGGTGTATATATACGTACAATTTGAGAAAATGATATCCATGCAGGCGATGGCTTAGTATAGCACACAGAAAACCTGCTGTCATCACTTTCCAAAGTGTTTTATACTAACCAAAGACACAATCGCAATAGCTTACTTGCATAGTCATGGCGTTAGACTACCTACTTCTGTTAGACAGTCATACCGTGTGTAAAGGTACCAAGCGCACCAATCGAACAGGGATGTGTTCCACCACAAACCACCACAAGAAAAGTGCATGACAAATAAACCATAAAATGAGCGGCGAAAGGCTTACTCAATGGTTCTGGCCCAACATATGTGAAGCAGCAATAATAAATGGCAAATAGAGCCCCACAGGCGGGATCAAAACACCGACCTTTCGCTTACAAAGCGAGTGCTCAACCACTTAGCTATGAGGGGGGAGGGAGCATAGGTAACTTATACACAGCTAAAAATACACGCAGATATTAAGCACAAACAATGAGCGAAGTATGTCTATTAGCATCATTATATCTCTATTTTAGTTGCGGTGCGCGTAAAAAATGACACTTATGCGTTACAGCAATAACAACTGATATGTTTAGAACGGAGACAAGTGTTATGCTGTGGGGCGCACTCTTCTACAAAGGTTGGACGGTGTGCAGGTCACTAACTTTTGTTTACATACATATGTCTAATCCTTAAATAAGGAATCCACATAAATTTATGTCTTTTCCTTAGTTTCGTGTTTGAATTCAAATTTTCCACGATTTCAATTTTACTTTTTTGCCCCTGTTTTGACTTCAACTTCGACCAAAAATGAACTTTAAGACCTTCTGTGCGTGGCAACGTTGCTCGATAACTGCAGCCGTTCAACAGCTGAAACTTTGGTCACATGCGCAACACATACAGCGCCCATTGCATGTCAATTGCTCACGATTATCGAGACCACAGGCGCTTAAATGGTAGTCCGGTCTTTCAGCACACTGTCGCATCATTTCTCGGTGGCGTGTGCCGCAGCTCAATCCGTGGGCCGACCCATAACTGGGATCGGGACTTGACCGTAAGCTTTATAAGGTATAAATTCTTGGCTTCACAGTCTTCGCGAGATAAAAAAATATTTTGGCCCCCCAGGCTTTGCAGTGAAAAGAATCCTGGCCTCTATGGCCTCACAGCCGAATTGGCCTTCAAGGCTCCATAGGGGTACAAAAATCACTGGGTTTTCAGATCTCAGACTCCACCAAGGTACCCCTGGCCTCCCAGGGCTCACAGGAGACAAAAGCCTTCACTTCAACACAGTGCCGCTTTCTCACTGCTGTTCAACAGGTGCCGCCGTCTCCAGCCTCTGGCGCTGCAAGCACACATCCAATGACCCTCCAAGCGTGTCGTGTGGCTACATCAAGTTCGAGGCTTGCGGCGACGGACCCCAAAGCGACCCGGACGTTCTTCAAGGAATGTGACGTCACCCGTAGGGGCGACCTGCAGGCTGTCGGATCAGGAAGCACCACGACGGATTGTAATCAATCCAATAAATTCAAAATTTGTTGACATTAACCGCATTCTTTTCTGGACGTTGCCTGTTTAGTCTTATGCGCACAGGTCTTGCTGGCGCCTGCTTCGTGGAACAGAGCTGCACGCTACGCTCTTGGGTAATGCCCGGGTGCTGAAAAGTCAAGCTGCGAAACATGGAATGGGTCCTTAGCAAGTCAATTACTCGTTGTAGATCTTGGCTCAGTTGTCGGTCGTACAGGTGTTGCTGCAAAAAGCGAACGTGAGCACAGAAAGTCGATAATATGATCGAGAGCGCCGAGGCTTTTGGTAAAAGTTGCCGTCCGTCGAACAAAAACCATTGCGGTTCGTTCAGATCGTATGAAGTACTGCAGCTTAAAGCACATGCTATACTTCTCGTACCACAACAAAGCATTAAATCCAGTTATATCGTACGCGTAGTTTGCTCGCAAGAGCAATGTTGATCCACGACGGACGAGAGACAAAGAACGGCACGACAAGCCGCAGGATCTGGCATTACAGCTGCGACTCAAGGATGCTGTCTAAAAATGGATGCTCTTCGGTCTCTATCGTGTTGATTCCTGCACGCACGCATTTGCAGATGCCTGGATGTGAGATCCCCAACAACCAAAAGCGCGATCGCACGAGCAGGTGAACGCTAGACGAAACTGCATGTCTTCGAAGACCGGAAGCAGGATCTGGCGCAGCCGCTTGCTAGACTCCGGGAATACTTCAATCTGTTGGTTGTCGACATGGTCCGAGTACATTTAAATCGGGTGCGGCTTTCTTGGAGGGTCAGGCGCCCAGATAATTTTCAGGATCGCTGACCGTGGAATCTTCGGGAACAAGTATATTTTTGCTTTATTCATGTAGCTAATTCGTAAAAGCAAACATTTTTGTGCATCTACGCTTGACAAGTCTTGTTAAAGTTGTCGTTCTCCAAGGCGGTCTACAATCTGTGTCGCTTCGCGGTACAGCGAGCGCAGTCACTCAAGCTGTGTACACGGTCGCGCTGCGAAAAGCATGTTGTCAATATGTCGCTGTACGAAGGTAGTTGCATCTGGCCAAGCTTCACCTTCACACCTGAAGTTAGCGATTGACCGTAAAGTAAAGTTTAACATCAGCATAAAACCAAGTAGGCTGATGTAGACCTTACATGGCGCGTTCATGCGAATCCGGTCATGCCGCGAGACATCCCATCGTATCTTGTACCAACACACTCACGTCTCTTTCCACCACATTGCCGTCCGTCGAAGTGATATAAGCTAGCCATGACGAAGCGGTGAAAGTGTGCAGAACGCGAGAGCATGGCATCCGCCATATGAGGGTAATCCTAACGCCGGCAGCTTAACACTCGCCGTCGTCCACTTACGATCACTAGCAGCGATTACGGCCCCGATAACGTGCAATCACAGCGCAAGACGTTACTTCTGGAGCTGTGAATCGAGACGCGGATTACCCAGACCACCTCGATTGCGCCGATGATAAAGAATTCCGCTCGGGATGAGCATCACGTGCTTTCCGCTACGATCATGCTTGCGATTCAGCACAAACCGGTTGAGCATCAATTGCCAGCGCCGCACAACAACCGGAGGTATGTTCGCGTACTGAGTTTTGTGCCACAAGCGCGATAGCGCCATCGTCTGCGCAATGAGCATTCTACCACGAAGTGTGCGTATGCGGGCGTGCCTGTACCATGAGTTTATCCAAAAAAGCGAGCATCCAAGAATCGGGCGATCATGTCGTTGCCTGACGCTTGTCCGAACGGGATCCATAAGTATTTTGTTGTGTCAGAAAGTTCAAGAGCTTGGACCCCGGAAAGTGCGGAACACACCATGCTAAGATTTAAGGCCAGCAGTACCGGGTAGGACAGCTAAGTCTTGCTCCTGATCCAACACAGTTCTCGTCGACAATATCAAGCTGAGCCGAAAGGTGATCAATCGATCCGGCGAGAAGCGTCGAAATATCTGCAAAAAATACGCTTATCGCCGTATAATTTGCTTTCAGACATACCCCGTATTCCTCATATTTGCGAAGCAAATCTCTGAGAAGCTCGATTGTGAGCACAAATGGAAAGTGCCGACAGAGGGTCTCGTTGCTTCACGCCTCGAGTAGGGTGTAAAGCTGATTGGATGTTGCCATCGATGCACACGATCTATCAGCGCGGGCTAAGAGCTGGATCCATGAAATGAAAATTGGTCCGAAGTCCACGCAAGCCAGCAGCCGGAACATATACGACCAATTTACACGGTCAAATGCCTTGTGAAAGTCCAAGAAAAGCGCGTAAGCCTCTTCGTCTCGACTAGTGACAAGGTCTTGCAGGTCGACAAGAAGGCGTATATGATGATGAATTGATCGGGTTTGAAGAAGCCTTTTGGTCTGTATGATCAAGTCTAGCATTACTCTTTGTCGTCAATACGTCAGTGCCTTTGACGGGACCTCCACGTCGACTGGCACGAGCGCAATCGGACGAAAATTGCCCAGCGCGTGAAGCTTGCTTTTGTCGCAGTACGATCTCAAACTTGCGCTAAGACGCTAAAAGCTTGACACGTCGTGGCATATTCTTGAAAACAATCATAAAGCACGCACCAGATATTCTGGTGGAACCTGAAAATCAAACCGTTTATCAATCCATGCCTGGAGAGGTTGTCGCCTTTCATATGCCGGATTGCAGTTGCAAGGTCGACAGTGGTCAGGTCGGCTTCCAACGCTGTGTGGATCGTGTCTGGGAAGACTCTCGAAATTAAGTCAAGAAGGCTGCGTTGCTACGCGACAATTAGCTCAGAGGCTGATTAGGCTGGCCTTTCGACACCACCCAGCTCAGACCCCACTGCTTCAAAAAGCGCAGAGAGATTTCTTGAGAAATCGTTAGGACATTTCCACTTAGTGATATTACCTCCTCAATCGAAACACGATTCAAACTTATGTCTAGAGAAAGAAAAAAATTGAGATGTTGAGCGCTCCGAGTTGTTGGTTTGAAAGTCAAAGGAATCATATTGATTGTATTGGCTGGTTCTCGAGACCGTATCCTTATAGCTTTGCAAAGCCTCGTCAAAGAAGTCTTGATTGTCTTTGCCTGACAATACGCGGTATCGCACGGCTTTTTGATCAAGTGTGACGCGATCATTTTTGATCCCTCGAGTATATTGCTGCTTGAGCTCTTTCTGTACGTCTTGGAGCGGGTACGTGATGCTTCCTTTTTACTTTTCCTCACTTTTTGGGGGGTTTTCCGAACGGCAAAGTTGGTCTAGGACCCTCTCGGCCTCCCTCTCAATTGCTAATACAACCTTTGGATATTAGAAGAGGAATCGCGATAATTTCCAACAACCATGACCATGTAGCTTCAAAACGCTTCGAAGGGAAACACTAAGAAGATGATCATCAGGATGCATTGGTAAGAAATATTCAGCACTTTCGTAAAAGCGGTCACAGAACTGCTACGAAACCAGATTATAGTCCAGTCGATTTTTTTAGAAATCGGACCCGAAAACACTTGCTTAAAGTCATAGTGGGTATACCACGCGTCAATGACGCCTTGTTCGGCAATGCAACCAAGAGAAGAAGAGCGGCTTGGGTCGTAGCGCAAGTCAGGTTTCGAGCAATCGAGTCGAGGGTCAAGTGGCGTATATAAATCTTAAAGCACGAAGTGCGTTGCATCATCATCGAACACATCTGTTGGAAGATTTATGAAGAATGATTGCTCTTCGTGTCTATCGACAGGCGCATACACATTGTGAATGTAGAAGGGAGCACACTGAACCGTTACCTTTACAACAAGATACCATCCCGAACTTACAGGTGTGCCATTTCTGCAGCCGTGTCTAATGCCAGGAAAATCGAAATGTAGTCATTGACGAAGATCTTGTGGGCAAAGATGAGCAGAGGTGAAAATTGAGCGTATTGAAACGCTGTGCGTCAGTAAACTTGGCTGCTTGGACGCACTTTAGCGAGTGCTTGGCTAAAAGATTGTCAATGGAGAGGTGACTATTTTGCTTAATGCCGTTTGTGCTAACGGTTGTGAGCGAGACAGCGTTCCATGTGTGTTGTTTTTCCGACCCAACTTTAGCTTAGACTGGAGATAGCTCCAGCCACTGTCGCAGCCGAGGAGCCAGCATTCACTTTAAAATTTAGCACCGACGAGTCATCCGGATAGAACCCTTAAAGCTGGCGGAGCAGTTCAAGATTGTCAAGAGGGTGACCTTGTCATTGTACGTCACGCCACTACTCCATGCAAAGCTCTCTAATCTTAGAACGCAGCAGCCATAGCAGTGTGTTGAGATGCAAGAAGCGCATACGGTGTGCTGGGCACGTGCACTTCTTGCATCTGCGGTGTGCTGGTCGCTGCAGCGTGTAATAAAAGAGTATAAAGCGAAGAATGATAGAAAGGTTCAGCAGGAAGCTCAGCATGGCTTGCCGCTCAACTGCAATTAGCTTGCAAGTCCCTCAAGCTGCGCGACGATATTTAGTCAGTTACAACGATTGAAGGGTCGAGCGAGAAAAATTCTCCGCCCCACAGTCCGGAAAGCACTATGAAGACACCAACAATGTATCTTACAAACGGAGAAACCTCAAACAAATCGCAGCCGTTTTCAACAGCAAGAAGCAAAGCCGCGGAGACATTGACTTTTCGAATCTTCATACCAAAAAACAGCCGAAATCAGTCGACGTAATCGCGACTAAAAACGTTTTGAGGTCCTGCAGAACATGGTAGTCGATCTCGAGCTTAAAGACGTCACGGCAAGCAAGAAGTATGACGAAACTTTACCAGTAGCCGTGAAACGTCCTACGGGGGTGGCAACCGCGAAGGAGTCGGTATTTTTATGGAATAACAGCACACAAAGATTAAAAAAGCAGCGAAGGCTTCGTCAATCCTAGAGGTTATCGAGACTATTCTCGATGATGGAAAAACCGCGCTGCTTGATACATTGCCAGATCGTCTTGTGCTTGCAGGCGTATAGGTCGATGGCATCGTCAAGCTACTAGACGATGCGACGAATCCAGACCTTGTGGTGAAGCCGGCAGTTCAATGCCCGACAGCGCGTTGTCCCTTAAGATGGCCGATGACCATCGCATCATCGCTGAAATCGCGCAACTGCATGCGATCAACCGCGTGTTATCAGCTATGTATCCGACAGAAGACATTATCTTTGTAGCAAAGTGAAAGCGTGGCATGAATATGCCGCTACATCCAACCAGCATGACATTTTTAAGGCGTGCGTCAAGTGGTGGACCCACTCTAACTCGATTACAGAGCTTGTGCGCGCATTGAAGACACTTGGTTTGCGCTCATGTCCATTGCACCGACACTTTTTGGAAATGACCACTGGAATCAGTACTTTACAGGCCAGCCAGTCAAACCAGCAGAAATCTGATGCGGTGTCACTTAGGTCGAGAAAGCTAAACTATGAGATTTTGTCAGCTATTTACATGCCGACTTAATCTCTGTATAGTCACCAGCGTGATTAAGCTTGCCGGGATGTGGAGTAGATCTCTGCGTACAAGACATTAATTACTTCTCACCTTCCGTAATGAAATAACTTTGGCCTGCGTTCAGATTGTGAATTTCGAGAAGCGCTCTATGGATGTCATGGCTCGGCGGCAGAGCTGTATGCTGATAATAATAAAAAAACAAGATCGGATGCTCATAAAATTGCACTCTGCACTACAAGATTAGTGGAGCACTCGTGCTCGTTTACAGACAAAACGAGCCTTGGTTGCATGATAAGAGATGTTTGGCGATTGATATCCTCGACAAAGCAACTTTGCTAATGCTGTCGATCACTTCGACCAAAGCAAGCAAAACTGTAAAGGATTGGATTACACTTAACATACATTTCAGTCTTCCCATCGCCTCGCAAAATTGGGTGGATTTAGTCGGCAAAAAAAATACAGGGACATTTCCGCCCTATTTTCGATTCGGGGGTCGGGTTTTCCTTGCAGCCAAAAGCGCGTGTTTAATCGCGGCATTTCGTGACCCTTACGCTATCACTTGCAGCTTTTGACGGCGGCCAAGAGCATTTTTATGCCTTTTCCACTCACGACATTGCAATTCAGTACCACTTCTGCTTATTCTGCTCCTCGAACCTGGTGCTTCTTCAGCTCTTGGAGTGTTTTGCCGCTTTTGGACAGGAACGTGCCCGGTCAGGTCATCGCTGAAGTCGGCGTTCACGTTGCAATGCTTAGCAAAGTTGAAAGATGTTGTCCGCCGATTCTCTCCCGAATAAAATTCGTATTTCGTTCCCGGCCAACCACCTTGCAGCAATTAGTGAAGGTAGGCCAGTGGCCAAACGAATAAGGCATCTACCTAAGAAGCGCGGGATCATTCGACCTGCTTGCCCATTCTTTTCGGTCTTTAAGAATGCTGCTCAAAAACGCTTTACACTTCACTTGTAAATTACATCAGGATCGTACTTAATTAGCCAAAATAATGAGCTGAGCCCGTTACTGAAGATTGCGACAAATTCTAATGACAGTATGAATTGATTAAGATGGTCAAGCCATCGCAGGGTGATCTTTCTTCCACATATCCTTTTCGCGCAATCCACCTTATAATGGTGATGTGGTGACACCATAATGTCGAGGTACCTTTTCCTTTAGCGAATGGTTTCCGTGAGCTGGACGCGATACACATTCCACAGCTTTCATCTGCGATGCTCAAAAAATGTCTCCACAATGAGACTGCGCCAGCACTTTTTTGCAACATTCAAGATCGCTAACGACAGGAAAGAGCGAGCTAAAGGACATCACTTATTATACGGAGAGGAAAATAGCAATTTTTAAAGTGTGTAACAAAGGCCTGTAAGGCAAAGTGGCTAAAGTAGCTTTACAACTGCCTTATTAGGACTAAGTCTGCAGAGAATACAGATCGGGACGGGGAAGCCAAAATCATTTGAAATCGCCGCTAGGAGATGGAGAAGAATCAAATTGGTCACAACTTTCCGCACTGAGCTAGCATACATTAATTCTTAAAGCTGTAGACAAAAGCGGTCTTAAAATTTTGCTCCCAGTCTCAGGTGAAAATAAGTTGCTGCTGGGCACCAGGTCATACGCACTTTATATATAAGAAAATATCTGACCGTTGGACCAGAAAGAGGTTGCTAAGATAAGATTTTCTTAAATAGTACGTACAGAGCAAGTCAATAGAAAGCTGCTGCCTCATTCTCTGTCATCCTTGTTTCCTCCAAGTTGCTTTGTAGTCAGTCTTTTTAGTGTTGTCACCTTAGTAAAGTAGAGATAGAAGTGCGCGAGCGATAAATTTTGAAGCGCTACTTTTTGTACCTTCTTTAATACATATCTTTCGGTTCTAGGAAGCCTAAGCTTGGATGCATAAAGCTACGCACGAAGAGGCATCATAGAGACAGTTCTTCTTTTGTGGTCTATTCTTCGGATTTTTGAAAAGAAGCCCTCTTGTTTCACATCCGTTGCTTTTATAGTATTTTTACCAAGAAGGGGAGGAACCAAAGACGCTCTTCGGACACCCCGCGCACGAGAGACACACTAGAGACATATTCGCTTTCGATTTAAATATCATGCAGGAGTTGGCTGCAAACTGATATCACTACTTCTTTTCATCGCATCCCTTTTCCCCGAACTTAGCTGCATCCTCTCTGAGCTCCCACGCCATTGTAAGTGTGGCGGGCAGATACCATCACGTACGATCCCTTTTGGAAGCTCGCGGATGTCCACGCGTGCAGATCTGCTCCATCTTCTCAGGTTTTTAGGGACACACGATTTTATATTAGATCGTGTAGAGATATGGCCGATATGAGAAAAAGAACATCTGATTTATTGGGTGTCCACTTACTACTTCTCTTTACCTTACCTTACCTTCGATTAAGCGCAAATTTTGTTTGGAATTTTTAACAGCATCAATCTAGGGAGGATACTCATTGAACTCCGCCCAGCCGATTCTTATCGGTATGCTCCACTTATTTTGCGCTGTGAGCACTCTCGTGAAACCACTCTTCCTTCATTTCTTACGACAAGCAAATGCTGAATTTCGGCATCTAGGGTCAAATCAAGTGTTGCACCTCATGAACCCCTCAAATGCATCGACGATCGCCAATCACCATTTTATTATAGCTCAATCAGCCCTCAGCTGCGACCAGCTCACCGCATTCGGAGCCTAGTCACCTCTCTTCGGGTCAACCCCGATAGCTCTCCGTATAGCTTCTTTCTTTGCTTCACAAAGAATTTGCCATTGGGGTTTAATTGAAGTTCCTGTCAGTTAATCAGGAATTAATAGCAATCAGCATTCTTTGACATTGATTCCTTCTTGCTTATAAATTAAGGCATTTCAGAGAGGTAAACCCTTATCCAGCATGACCCACTTATTCTAGTCTACTTACTCGGCGCGCAACTCGATCGGAATACGTGTGACAATTCAAACATGCAAATTCACATTGAATATTGGTAAGATAGACTATGTTTGAAAAACATGTCGAATATTTACACTCAAAGGGGATTCACCGATCAATTTTGGACCACATTTGGCAACATAAGAACTGCACTTTTTTGGTTTTAAGACTAATACGTTAACTCGTATTGGCTCTTAGTATAAAACAAGGGTCAATCTTAAGTAAATGGGTACAGCAGCTTCGCTGCATCGTCAATCGCCCGTCTTCCAGGCCTACCCTGGAAAAATTTATGTAACCAGCTCAGTTTCGGTGAGGTTAGACGAACTAATTAGACAACATTTTCGTTCGAAGTCGCACCCTCGCACTAAGGGTGGACTCAGCGCGGTAGAAGCCTTTAAGCATTATTCTTTACCGCCTCACAAAAAACTTTATATGCAAGTTCACCTTCTCCGCACAAACTGCTCCTAGCGAGCAGCAGTTTGCAGAACGCTGAAGTGACCCGTAACCTCGAGTTCGTATTCTGCCACCAGCCCAGATGCCTGAATATGAATTCGAGGTGACGTATTTGGCTTTAGAAAATTACTAGATAACATCCTTTTAAACTAAATTCCTCTCATCAATATTCTGCTTTCCCCTACCATACATAACCAATTATATAACTTCTCCCATTAGATTTAATTTGCGCTTTAGTTTAAAACATGATTGTGAGGCCGCTCGATGTTGCGACACTCAGACATATTCACTTCCGAAGAAATGTAAAATCGTTTGCGCGAGAGAATACACTTGCGTGCGCGAACGAGCACGTTCGGAGCCTTCACCCGCGTTCGCAACGCTCTATGGCGAGTATGCCAAAGATTTAATTGTTTCTTAATCGTAACTAAATCAATCGAGCTTGCCAGCACTAAGCGAAACGACTTTTGCACCTGCATGATCTTGACCTCAAACGACTGTGAAGGTCTCGTATCGATAAGACCGGCGAAGTTAACCAATGGTTGGTTTATGCATAGGTAGCTAAATCATACTGCTAATTTATATGCTTTTTCAGATGGTGTACCGAGTTTTTTTTTATCTCGCATACTTACTTGACGGTGTCAGGCCAGCTACATGCTGAAATGTGCGCCTGTGCGTCAGGCAAGGTGTGCACCTTCGGTCCATGCCGAGAACAGCAAATTTTGGCAGAATTTTGGATGGCCGAGCCTGAGATGGCAATTGCCGGACTTGTTCAGTGTGATTTCGGTTCATGGTGCCGTCCAGCAGTCTGTCTGTGTCGCGGACATCGTTTTTAATGAATGCGACAAATAAGGTAATATTGAAAGAATTTGAGCGTGTGACCTACACGAAGGCTATTGAGATACTCTAAAAATGGTGGCAGAGGGCAAAGGCAGAGTGAGTTCTGTATTAGAGCCGAGTGGAGAATCGATTTCCAGACGGAGCAGGAGCGTTATTTCACAAAAAAATGGTGGTGGCCCTGAAGAACTACCCAGTGGATAAAAAGCGTTAACATGCGCAAAAACACGACTGACGAAGAGAATCGTAAGACAGTGGCCTGAACGATTCTGATGGTGCCTAAGATTGAAGAACTTATTAGTGGATTTGTTTGCAAAGAAAGGATGAATGTGCTGGAGAAGAAGCTGCGTCATCTTTGTTTGATCTCTGCCAATTATATTGATGATCAAATGGATGCTTGTGCCCGTGGTGTTCTTAATTGGTACCTGGACTTGCGCCGTTTCGATTCGGTCCGTCATCTCGGGTGGGGTGTTGGCTTTTAACTTCTTGTACTGTTTATCACGGGCATGAATAATACCCGTGACGTGATTCCACTACCCGGAGAATTGGTTGGCTACGCGACTCAAAGTACCAATAGAAGTGGAGATTGTCGACCTTGTTACGGACCTTGATGTGCCCATAGTCTTGGGTGGTTAGTCCACAGAAAAATTTATTGTCGACGGTCAAGTCGTATTTTCTGGCTCGGCTTGTGTTGCAGTGTGAGTCTGCACTTGTTTTACTGTGTCGCTCTCTCCGTCGTCAAGATGTTGAGGCAAATTTGTGATTATAATAAGGCTGATACCACGATGAAGGAGCCGCCGCATTTAAAACCTCGTTTGCGTGGTACCTCGCGCCGCCAGATGTGCAAATTATATTGCAGCGAAGTTGAGCGCAGTTGGAGTGGGATCGTCTCGGACTTCGAAAAACTGTGGCCCGTCTTAATAAATTATTTGGAGACATACGGCGCATAACTAACATGTTGTGAAAAAGGCCGAGCGAGTTCCATAACTGATGGGCTATCATATACGTACTTACTACTATGATTACACTGAGTTATAACCAATTTCGAAAAAATACGTCAATAAGTCATCGCTGCTTTGATATCGTGTTTTAGATATATATTTGCACACTTCGAGCTTGTTGAAAGACATCTTTGCGCGTGCTCTCCTATGACTACTGCCTCCGCTTCCTTTGCTTAAGTAGAATAGACCAATCGAGATTCAGGTGCTAATTTGAGAAATTAATGACGGTGGTCCCGATTTTTTTCTTAACTAAATAGACGATGCATTTGACACCTTTTTTTTAATGGCCTGGGTTATCAAAATAGTAGGTATTATTTCACACGAATCAGCACAAATATCTTTCAATGAAAACAGAGTGGGGATAAATTCATACCATGAAGTACAAAAGCCCCAGATTGCAAGACTTGCGTTTTGTCGCCACATGCTTTGCATAACGTCACAATAATACAAATCAGTCCTATTGGCATGCTAACGCGTAGCTTTGGCATCTGTGAAAGAGCTTACACAATTAATTTGCCTAGACTTAAAGTCACGATTGATGCCTGGAGTGCTGTGGCCACCTATGGCAGGCCTCACTATAGAGAGAGCCATTAAGTTTTTCTTGTCCCATGCAGACAGCCTATTCCACATTTCTAATAGCTACATGAACAACATATGAAATACTTGAAAGGTTTTCCAAGAAGTAGTATTTATAACAAATTAATCGGTGATCATTTTTATTCGTTCTATTGCAATTTCGCAACTGTGCAAAAGACCATTCCCTGCCGCTGTAATACTGGATAACTCACTGAGGAAACAACTTGCTCAGAAGGTCCTGGTTGATATCGAAGAGCTTCTTTTTTTCCTCAAGTAGAACCAAATTTTCCTGCTGAAGCGAATTGCATTGGCCCTGCAAAGCGTCTATTTCGCGTTGCTTCGTGTCCAGCAGCTGTTTCAAGAATTCATTCTCTTCTGCGACATACTTTAGTTGAGCTTGTAGACGGTTAGTGTAAAGACCGTTTCCGAGCAAATAGTTGTGCAGAGAAGCTAAAGTCTCGTTTTGGTCATCTCCTTGCTCGTGTCGCGCGATGACGCCGTTTCCTTCGTTCGTCGGCGCCCGTGACTTTTTGATGCGAAGAAGAATGTTAACCGGATCGTTAAACGAGCTCGGGAAGACAGGATTTTGGCCAGAATTTAGGTCCGCTCGAGTCACTGATGTTGAGCCCAAGGACGTTGTCAAAAGACCAGGCCGATGTTCCTTGGAAGAATATAGCGAATTTTGAGGCTCATCAAGTAATGAGTATCCAGGAAAGCCGATATTGTAGTCGCACTGCTGATGTTGCAGCAATCGTTGTTGCTGTCGCTCAGGACTACTACCACTGTTTTGTCGCTGGATGAGGCGGCTGCGCACGATATTAAGCGTGGGTAGTGATACGATAGGAGTATACACTCTTGCGGCCGCGAAACCTTTGTCAGAGTTGGCAAGGCTGCTCTTGGTAGCAGACGTCGATAAAGAAGTCGAACTTCCCATACTTGTAGAGTGTACGTGGGAGTTGGGTTCTTCATTCGGCGACGTCAGCGGGACGTGTATTGTAGCGCTTGATAGATAGTCTATTTTGTCAAGTTTCTTGGCTTTCTTCTTACACTCCGTGGCCGCGACTGGCGAAATTACATTATTAAGCTCTGGCAAATACTGACGCGTTAGGCCACGGGTTGATAAACAAGTTGAAGAAGCGCTATGAGGTGTGGTGATCGTAGTGAGCGGCACCCCATTAATAGCGGGCTGGTTAGGAACCAATGGCGTGTTCATTTGAATATGCATTTCTGTATTTTGTGCAGCGAAACCTTCCAGGCTTCCTTCAACCGATAAAACCTTTTGCTCAGTGCAATGCGACACATTCTCAGATAATAAACCCATCGTTGCTGCATGAAAAGATAAATTACTCGCTCCATTGGCGGGCGTTCGTCGCAGGGCCTTTTTACGCTTGATAAGCTGCAACAACTGGGGCTGATTCTCTCGAAAGAAGGGGTGGCTGAAGGTACAAATGTCCGTTTTCGATTTAGTCCATTTCCGAAAGCCAAAATAGTTCAGCTGGCGCTGAAAACTGTGAAAGTTGGTGTGATTAAAGTACTTAGGAAGAATCTGTTCCGTGACTGTCAGAGGGTCCAAAATTTGAAGCGCGAGACCGTCCTTAGACCATCTAATCACGCAAGAGCTCTCCACGTCTAGAATTTCATATAACAGAAGAAGAAATTTAGGCGCCTCTGGCTTCGCACGTTTGCCACCTTTCTCAAACGTGGCCATCCATCCATTTGGCAAGAGCTGCTGCGCTCCTTGCGGCGACACACTCCTTGAATCGCCCATTCGGGTAGTTTGCCGGCTCTTAGACGCTCTACGCTTTCCAGGCCCGACCAGGGTTCCGTTAAGTGCCATTTGGGGCAGTGTGTCTTTCGGTGGCTCCTGCTTCGTGGCGATGCTTTTCGTGACGGAATCCATAGTAAGCGCCACCCGTGCCACCATCCGAGTCCGTCCGTGGACGGCAGGCGTTAAGTAAAGGCGCTCGTGTTCGCGAATGCGCGGATGCCGGCGCTAGAAAAAAAGGAGCTGAGAGTCCTGTCTGCAATGGCGGCTTCAGCAGCGGGTCGCGCTCGCAAGATCGAAAGAAAAAAGGCGCGAACCACGCAAAAGTGCTTGACCAAATCTTGCTACAGCTCAATAAATACCAAAATCACCGGCTAACTACCTGAGGGCGCGTGCCCGGAAAGCCTCGATCCGACAAGCCAAACCAATAGTCGAATCAGGTTCGGTGAATCTTAGCGAATGAGGGCTGCCACTCACTAGCTCGTTTCGTTTACTTTTGTTTCTCTTTTTCTCATTGGTATGATACTGTTCGGGTATTCATCCACCTAGATTTGCACAAACTGCAAAATAAGTCAGACTCGCGTCGACGATATCGTGCCACCACAAGATTAAGCCACACCAAACGCTGCAGCGCCTGAGCCTTGCATCAGGTAACAATTCAATGCGTATGCAAGATAAAAGCCATGGTGGCTTCACTTTTGCAAGCTGCAGCCGACAACCGAAAATAACGAGTCATTGTCGAGACAATTATGTCCCGTTTGTATGAGCGTTCCTAGAAGGTTATTTAGAAGGATCAGCTTTCTGCGATCCTCATTTCCGCAAGCCTGTATTTTGTATAAAAGTAACACTAGCAAGCTATGTAGTCATGACTTACTTGATTGATACACTGTGGCTCCCAATTTGTTGCCTTCGCCGTCCGATAAGATGGCTTACTTAGGTAAGCCCAAGTAAGCCATCGTATCGATATTTTTATCGATAATCGTAATTCAAACTTGCAGCTATTCAGAGCAGGGTTAGACGGCAATGAAAACGTATATGCAAGATCAAGCCATCGACTTTACTATTAATAAGCGAGTGGGTGCATATTCCCAATGGCTACTTGTATGCGAGATCATATTGTTGATCTAAAGCGAGTGGTGCATATGCGCAATGGCTACTCGTATGCAAAATTATATGTTGACTTGTTTACAGAGGTACGTCAAGTCATACAATATGTTCAAGAAAATCGAGCGCAACCGTAAAATAGAACATTCAAATGTCACCACATTGTAACGGCCTACCATTAAACCAGACTTTTACGGTCAAAAGTCGTTTTTCCATTTAAATGGGGCCATAAAACAAGTTACCTTACCGGCCAAAGACTTATACGAATCATGCACAAAATGATATTTCGAAAGTATTCAAATAAGTAATTATGTGAATTTTATCGCGACAAGTGTCGTTGGCCCAACTATCACAGGGACTTCCTATGTATGTGATTTCCGGTGAGCGGCAGCGGGTTCCAATTCAATTTGAAGACATTCATTTATCTGATAATTGTGTGTTTTCATCCTACATTTTATTCCTACTAAATTCGCTAACTCTATTATAACAAGGACTTCTAAAAATTTTTTAGTGAGAGACCGTTCTCTATGCCGGGTTCATATTCAACTAAAAAAATATGTTTTTCATCCTACATCTTAATTCCAACAAATAAATGAATTCGTCAAGCCGACTATAATAGTGACTTCATGTATGTTCCAAATTATCTCATTATACACAATTTCATAGGGACACCAGAAACTACGATTAGCTTTGTAGAGGGAATTGAACGGGGACACCAGTGCTAAGCACTAAAGCTCGTCTTTGTGTAGCCTCTTATTACAATCTCTCTCACCAAAACTTTTATTGCGTTCAATGAAGTGTTATCAGGCGCTCTCATGACTTTCATTATAAAACTTCCGACAAGTCATAACGACATTTCACAAGCGAAGATGAGATATGTCTTTTATAATACAGATCCAGCTGCTAAGAGGGCTGCTGTGCGTCCAAGGTTTTTTTTTAGTTTAACTCTGAGCCAACTCATACGCCAAAGGCCGCAACAAGCATACTTCTTGCAGATTACTCGACCCTGATCGGCAACTTCATCACGATTCTACAGGCGCAGCTTGAGACCTTAGAGCAGTACTGCCAAGCTCGGGGGCAAGGTTGAACTTGTCGAAGTTGGTGCTGCTTGCTCTGAATCGGACTCAAGACTGTACGTTCGATTTAATCAGTCACTCGTCGACGATCGCATTCGCAAGACTGTGCGTTCGATTTAGTCAGTCACTCGTCAACGATTGCATTCTTGTCACTTGATGGGCTTTCTTATGGCTGCTTGAAACTGCGGTATCTTCGCGCTCGGACGCTTCGCGGATGCCTCTTAGTTGCTCAAACCATGGTGCTGTCGCGCTTGTGGCATTACACACAGCACATCTCGGTTCTGTTAGCTACCATTAGAAGATGGCAGTCATCGCTAAACCGATTTGTGCTGAGGCGCAAGCACGACTGCAACACGACACACGCATAGCTGATCCCAAATCAATTTTTTTTAATCTCTGACAAGCAGACGGTGGTCTTGGTATTTCAAGTCTCGACGCACAACTCAAGCTGCAACATTTTGTGCTCCTGGTACAAATCGTAGAACAAACTTGAGCGACTGCCGGACGTTGATAGACATTTGTAAGTACAGAGCCACTGCGGTCGATTCTTCCCGGGTACAGTAAAAGCCATGCGCTCGACTTGATCACTCGATTATGTCGCCCCAAGGTGAGATAATCATGTAAAGTCGCACGTCAACGTGGTGGAATACATATTGGCTTTGTGGCACCAGACGAGCTGGAAATAGACGTGGCACAAATTGCCCTCCGACGAATACATCGAGCATGAGCCTGTCCAGCCAAGCCGGTTTCACCCAGACACCAGTCTTCACTTTGAGTAACGAATGCGCAGTAGCACAAGTTGGGCACATCGGCGCTGCACGGGCATGGTACCAGAGCCGCAACAAAGCTTCCGTCAACACGTCTCGCGCGTCGTCAACCTTTGGTGTCTTGCTGACTTAATGCGCTGTCAGAGCATGTGGCCGATGCAAGTTGGCTTCGTGGTTCGGCACATTTACTTCATGCTGGTGAACATTACGCCAGGTCAACAAACAAGTTGCTACGTGTTATGTAAAACGAGGCAGCTCAAATCATGGGTCGGCTCGAGCCAGGTGGTGCTGCTCTTTTATTTCCTGACAGAGGCAGCCTGAGTTTGGTACCGTATATCGGCGTCTTCGGTAGCGGAAAGCAGCGGTCATTTTCTAAAATCCCACGATCAGCGGTCTTGCGCATCGTGTGGACGCCAAAGTCACTGATGAAGCCGCATCCGATAAAAGTGTATTGGGATCATTTCGACGATGAACGCATCAAATGACAAGCGAGCGGGGCAAGCGAATGCGAATAGTATTGCTCCTTGTCTTCTACGACCTTCATTTCAGATTGGCAAGCTAGTCATGTCACGCTTCCGGCTCCATTTCGTGTGGTCGGATCGCAGTCTGTGGTTGCTTGACGAAAAGCAGCCTTCACCATCACCCCCTGCACTGCAAATGGTCTTTACAGCATTTATGACGCACATTCGATACTTGGAAAGGCGATTATACGGGAGCTATGAAAAGCTGGATTTGACTATAGTTTTCCGTGAGATGTAGTCCCAGTCGACTTCCGGCAGGTACACCTACCCATCATCAGAAGTCGCCAACCTTTCTAGGCAAATGATCCAAAATTTAGTCTGATATGATATGATTATATGATGTATGAAGGGGTTTCTCCGACTGCTGTTCGCCACGAGCTCACTACTGAGTTTGCCGGCTCAGGTCTAAGTATTTTGAGCACCATCAAGCGCCTCAACGTGACCGCAGAGCTCCTCCAACTGAATCTCATCTCTTTGGGTTGAAGTCGGGAGGAGTTGTCTCCGGATGAAACTGAAGGGGGATGAGGAGCATGGGACCTAAGGTAATCCTACTTAAAAGCTGTTTTGAAAAATGTAACGGTTTGGAGGAGGCGTCTATGTTCGCGCGGCGCTCAACGCCGTGGAAAGGGTCATTGCTGTGGTTGCCTTGACCCGATCGTGAATGTGGGCCGAATCACATAGCTGGACACTGGAAATAAGGATCGTGCCTATGCTCAAGGCGTTGCGACCTTTGCACGCGTAAACACGTGCACGCAGTGGGCGCTTTACATGTGTTGTATATGATTTCAAAGTTGCAGCTGCTAATCGCAGTGATGACTGAAAAAGTTGCCTCGCATGGAGGATCCAACAGGCTTACATCACGGGGCAAATTGTAAAGCCGACTTTCTACCGAGCAGATGATTGGCCGAAACCGCAAAAAAGTTTAAATAATAGGAAAAGAACTCATCCGCAATCTACTTACGTATTGGACCACTCGTGATCAAATAGTCCGATCGGCAGGGTATACGTGTCCGATGATTAGATCAAGCGTGATGATTAGAAGTTGCACATCACAAAGACCTAGGAATAAAATTTGCTAATTACTCGCTTCAGAAAATGCTTCAGTATGATCAGTTATTTCTCAGAGACCATTTTGTTGTCAGAACATGGCGAATATAAACTGTTTGATTGATTGGTGTCTTTCAAGTGGCGGGAGGTTTTTCACAAACGCCGTACACATCGCAACCAGAAAGCCACCTCGGCCAGAAGCTAGGCTTCGCCAGATGACGTACCCGCCTTTGATCGACTCTACCTTAAATAGGAAGCAGTCGAGTCTTTTCAAAAAAGGATGCCGACAAAAGGCTCGAATAATTATATAGCCCACACGATAGTCGATCTGATTGGTTACATACGTGACGTGTCGGTCAAACACTTAAACAAAGCGGACGCAAAAAATATACTGAAGAGTGAGAACGCCTCAAAGTCGACTTCTGGTCATCAAACAATGTTCTTCTCCCGCTTGTGGCATTACATGCAGCACGTGTTCATCTCAGCAAAAATCGTGAACCGTGGCAGTTGATGCTCAATCCGATCGTGCTCATTAGGAAGCACGACCGAGATAGATCGCAAAGCGAACCGACACAACCGGCAGAGATGGAAGTCTAAGTTTCCGAAGTTCAGATATCCCACCACAGTGTCAGCGTTTACAGACACAACTGCGATTTGTCAGAGCTGCACTAGTGTTGGTCGCTTGGAACTGAATGACAGCAAGCTGTGAGCTCCCAAAGCTATTTCTCCTTCGAACGAATGACAGCAAACCCATTGACTTCCTCACGGTGTTCTGCGACAACTTTGTCGAATGGATTTTGACCTCTTCATGGTGGATTTATGGTGTGTTCAGAAAATTCTTAGCAGCTGCACAATGTAGGAAACAACAATCACGGCTCAGCGTAGTGGAGTCAAAGTTCATCTTACTGTGTCATGCGTTATACATTAGTCCAGCTGAAAATCACGTAAAGATTGCTTTTAAGGAATTTAGCTTGGTACAGCCTTTGAAGACCGATCTGGTTCCACTCGAACGTAGATCTTAATTATGAGCAGACTCCACAATTCGCACAAGTGCGGCGCACCGTCGGTGTATCAGGATACCGGCGGGGCCTCAACGTAGATTTAGACTTCATCGAGGCTTCTCAGACGTAACAATGTTTTTTCAAGTGCGTATACTTGTCGACTTTGTACGCGAAGGCTTTACCTGGCCTTCACAACAAGACTTTGTCCAGCATTATCATGACTTATCGCTCCTGTCTGCGACACCTGGTCGCCAAACTTAGTTACAAGCTCCGTACAAAGAGGCCACGCTGATTGTAAAGTGGCTTCACCGAGTGCATGTGGTGGGGATATCAAAGTCGCCCACCAGAACTCCGCCGATGACTGTGAACTTCCAGCATGTAGGCGACAAAACGATTGAGGTGTACGTAAAATATATTAAAAATACTGCGCACGATCCTGCTGTCTGTGAATAGGGATCTATATTTTTACCTGAAGTTGTGCCTCCTGCCGATGCGCTCGTATTCTGAAGACATGCAACTGGCCCATTCGCTGCTGCTTTTGTGCAGAATGCGACGCAATAGAGATCGAACAGCGATTGTTCTTTCTGTGATAGTTTGCGGCAAAGCATTAAACGCATCTGCGGAAACTGTCGCCAGCATTCTACCGAGTGCGGTTGACATGGCTGAGCAATGTCCTGCAAATGAGTTGTCCATGATATAGCACACGCCTCACGCTATGACTTTGTTGGATCAAATTCCAAATGGTGTCTATTTGATGGACGACGACTTTTGAGTTGCCTCCTGCGCTGCAAGAGGTATTTACATTTATGGGCGCGCATTCGTTTGTTGGCAAGATAATACAGCGAGAGCTCAGGAAAGCTAGACTATGTCAAGGTTGTGCAAGTGATGGAGTCTAAGCTAGCCTTTTTTTTCATGTTTAAACCAAACCTAGCTATGGTAATACCAGTGTCCATAAAGCTATATACCTAATAGTGACATGTTATTTAGAGCTTTAATAAAGTCTTTGTATCGATCATCTTCACGTCTATGTCGCAAAGCGTTAACTGCCTGTACCCCTTATAATTTTTTGCCATTTTGTAAAAGTATTAAGAAATGGTATTCAGGAGTAAGCTTTCGACGTGTCATTGCCTGGTGGTGTACTCGTTTAAGAATATGCATAAATATATATGGGTGTTAATATCGTACTCAACCGTACGTATAGAGTCTACCGGTTGTTCAGTATCTCTGTAGCAAGACACAAAGTACGCTGCTTAATAGATTGAACCATTACATTTTTTCACTAGGAAGGGGATGTAATTACATCTTTAGAAGAGGTTCTTATCCATAAAAGTATCAGCTCTTCGTTATTCTAAACGGTATAGTCGACAAAAACCCAATGGCTTTAAGATCTTTGAGGTCTAGTGACTCTAATAGCCTCGTGCTTTACTGATAAAAATGTCACACCGTTTCTTTTTGAAGGCTAGTAGTAAACTAAAAGCGGACATCATCTCAGCACAGACACCGTTTTATAAAAAAATTGATGTAAAACAGCATGTCGGTACATACAACCTACAGTGCTTCGACTTAG
Organism: Plasmopara muralis; assembly: GCA_003676415.1. NCBI lineage: Eukaryota > Oomycota > Peronosporomycetes > Peronosporales > Peronosporaceae > Plasmopara > Plasmopara muralis. The sequence goes on along the minus strand of RCHQ01000264.1, from coordinate 4,006 downwards.
TCGGCATGTCTGATTAAACCTTCGTGCAAGAATGAGATACACCAATGGCCGTTAGAACAGGTTATTTCGAAAATAGCCGATCATTCCATGAGTACTATAAGAGGTGTCTGCGATGTCTAATCGTCTGGCGACGCAATTGTAAAGCCCCACAGGTTGCTTGTAATATTGTAACACTTTAGTCCATAGTCGTGCAGAGCAAGTACGGACGTGAATGTCGGCATCATTTTTCCTCAAGGCTGGTCTGTTCGTCAATTAGCTGGAGCTGAAGAACAGCAGTCTCCGTATCGAGATCGCCGCAACCTTTGAGTTCTTCGACATCATCCCACAACGAGTCTTGCCATTGCGGATGCTGCCATTGTTGCATACATCATTCACCAACACGCAAACGCAACAGTGCTAACAGCATGTTGAGGTGTAGCAGACGAATGTGATGTACAGGGATCCACGCAACCGTGAGTCCAGAACAGTGTTGGAGCCGGTATTTATTATGGAAAAGATTGGGGGCGGTACACATGAGCATCAATTCAAAGAATGCCAAGGCCTTTGTGGCTCGCAGAAGGTTGGTCACTCCAGGTGTCGTTTTCCATAGCGATGCAACACATGCGGCTTAATCGTTGCGCCTCGAAGGCAGCTTGGACCCGATAAGCTTTATCAAGTCACATACAGCAGTGGGCGCAGAATTGGCAGCACAGGCTACCATTTACACTAAATTTGTTACATGGTTGTTCACTATCCTTGCTCTTAAGAGAATCGACATGTGCAACAGATTGCAGGTTTAGACTAACTTCTTCTTCAATTTTCGGTCCTATCTTTAAGTTTGTATAAGCACCAAATTTGAATCGATGATACAGGCAGGGATCATATCCAATTCGGTGTCCTTTGAAGTTCCTCAATATGCAAACTACTACAAGTATTGATAGTGAGCAAATTGTGCGCCAGAAGCCACCCCTATCTAAAGAAGGTTTTGCCAAGAAGCTATCCTCTACCGCAAAAATTTGATTTGTGCTACGACCCGTTACATTATCCTCGATTTATAGCTGAATTATATCCAATAAAAGAGGAGTGGGTGCTACCCTATATCCTAGACTCTAATCTAAAAAAGCCGGCTTTATTTGACGATGAACAAACAGACACCATAGAGGGCTACCGGTCGACGAATTCATTTCACAATAACTATGTAAGCCCTCAAACGTAGGAGCGCTTGCATATCGTTTTCTCTAACCTAGTGGCTCACCGAAATCTCCACGTTCGCGTGGTATATCGGCGCGCAATCGTCTGGCATTGCATAGATATCCTCGGAAGTTTACAAGTGCTTATTTCGCTGCAAATAACTCCTTGGCATGAACGATTTGTCACCTAAAGTGGAATGAAATGACTTGCTCATGTCTATCCTGATCGAGTTGCATTAGCGCACAGCAAATGACGTCGCTGCAAGTGCCGCAAACAACACTTAACACCCCGGCAAAGCTAGGACTAATGCCTGCTATATACCTTTCTTGATGCATTTGAACAAATTCTGCTGCTGGTGGCATGTCAAAGGCCAGAACGAGATGGTTCTTACTTTTTCGAGCTACTTTAATCTCCCCCAACATTTGGCAATGGTGGCGTACAATCTATCAATTGCCGTGACCTTCAAATTTGCATTAGGTGGTCTTAGTTGGCCTCGGCCTGCGAACTGATCTCTTCATAGCATATATGGGTGAGTTTTTCATCAATTGGCAGGAGCCCAAAGTGGACCTCGTGGCGACACCCACAACTCCCGTAATATACCGGTGCTGATAGGTGAGCTACCGTGAGGGGATAATCCGACTATCTCTTCGTATATGACAACATCTATCCACTGATTCTAATACATTGTACAATGGACACCTGAGGTTGTTGCCAAGCAGCACGTCCTTCCTTGGATTAGGTATTTGCGCAGGTACTTCTGCACTGTTCAGTACAATATAATAACGAGATTTTCGCCACTTTGCATCGGATTATTATTACAGAATTCCGGTATTGAAAGCAAAGATTTAAGCTAACGTACCGGGTCATTTTTATCTTTTCGGAGATAAAAGTATCACTGCGTTCGTGGCAAGGGACATTGCTTTGTGACGCAGTCTTTCGTTTTTGCTACGAGATCAATCTTTTATAATCGGTAGGAGCTTTGATGGTTGTTCTTAAACATCACTATCGAATCTTTAGAATCTCTGAGCCAAGATGCAACGTACGATTTTTAGAAGTTGACCAAAAAGTTTGTGTTCAAAGACAGAGTACGTATATATCCTAAAGCGAAGTTCCTTGCAGACATCTTCTATGGTAGTTGTGGCTTTCAGATAAGCCAATAACTAAGTAAATTTGGAAACTTTAAGGCTAGGTAGCTGACAGTGCCTCCACCTGCCGGAATACAGCGATTTGATTGATTAATTAAGCAGGCTAAGGCCTTAACCACTCCACCAAGCTGTCATTAAAGAGTGACCGGTTCTCATTCGCTTATAACCTGCTTCAAGCTAGGTTAAGAGCAAGAATGAGCCAAAACATCGTCCGAAAACGCGCAAAATGCATCGAAGAAGAATGTACATCTTTTTCCGAATCGTCGCTCGAGGGCTACCTCCTTCTTTCTGTTATGTGTTCTTTTTTGTTTGGATAGCTTTGTATGCGTAGACAACTGCTTGTGCTGAGTGGATGAGAACAATCTAGGCCAAATAATATTGAAGTAGTAAATGTAGCTATTGCAAAAGTCAGCAAAATAGAATGGATGAGAGAAATAGTAGCACTACCAAATATCGGAGGAGGGGATCGAACCCTCGATCTTGAGCGTGGTTAGCACTAGACGACACCGACATTCGGTTAACAGTTATTTACACACACACTATTGTTTGGCAATGATGACAGTCTTCAAACCGCGTTTCTTCTACTTTTTAGATCGTCACCTAGTATCTAATCGTTATCCTAACGAAAGGCCGTTATAAACCCAATGTTTTTTTGGTATAACAGAACGCACACATTGATCTGAGTGCGAAGCGAAAGGGATAATAGATATTGCACCTTTTGAAAAGAAATAAATCCTAGTGACATACAAAATACGCTGAAAATGCGACATGTACGATCACGTTGCAAGTTTTGTGATCAGATGCCTACTTATACGTATATGTATGTATATAGCGTTGAGGGCCGTAATCTTTAGGAGACAGCGCTCAAGAAATTATCGAGAAACTTTAAATCGACAACTGTAAGAGTTGAACTCACGATAGAAACTCCATTAACTTAGAAGCTAATGCCTTAACAACTCGGACAAGCTGTATTCCTTAACCACTCGGTCAAGCTGTCATCCTCGGTAGTTCTTCAATACAACACTACCATATAAGAGACAACGAAATTTACACACAAGTAGCAAGCCCAAACACAAAGCATATAAACAAAACAATTCGTTCAGTGCGAATGTAACAACGTTCACGTAAGAAATTCCAGTCACGCCGACATTTGATGTGTGTTAAAGACAGTCAAGCAAGGCCAATAGTGTGAGGCGCACTTTTTCGAAAAGGCCTTTTAATATGCAGGCTCATTAATTTTGTTCTTGATCTTTACTATACAAATATTTAGGTTTTCGGACCCGGGGGAATAGCTCAGTGGTAGAGCGCTGGATTCCAGTCCCAGCGGTCGGGGGTTCGATCCCCTCTTCCCTCAAAACATGCACTTTACTGACTTTTGTTTGATTCGCTCCAAATTGTTTCACTATCCTCGCTATTGTATTATCGATAGTGAGCGCTGTTTGCCTGATTTGTGATGAGACGACGAGCCGAGCAACGGCACTAAACACAAATAAAAGTGCGATACTTCTCGATTTATGCGTGTCATCCTTGCGCAGGGGCCATGCTAATCTTCTTTGTATCGTTCCAATTTTTACGGATGACCACCGAAGTGGTTCCTATCTATGTGTGCTATCGAACAGATATACATGGAGTGCTTGGACCTCATATCCAAAACCACTAAGAGAAAAAGGCATCGCGCGTTTTTGTCGTAT
>RCHQ01000263.1:0-62852 GCA_003676415.1 Plasmopara muralis | reverse complement strand
TGTCCGCTATGGAGACCGTGAAGCATCGACGATCATTGACAATGCCATGAGGATAGATGAGACGATGCAAATTGCCCAAGTATTAGAGGCCAAGCAAATTCAGTCTTGGATCGACACTGGAAAGACTCCGGACGAAGTTTCCGAGCTGCTGGATTTTGCAAGCCGGTCGTTGGGTTATAAGTGGGTAAAATTTTGTAACTTGTACAGTCTACGTCATCCAGAGACAGCATTCGATCCGTTTGAAAAATTGATGAAACATTTCAGTGACGACGTTCTGGCCGTGTTTGTCGTAATGGCAACATCAGAAAAGTTGGACAATGCCGAACGATATAAGGATATACTAATGCGGCGCTGGTTTGAGGAGATGAAGACTCCTAAGGAGCTCGAAGCTGCTCAATCAACGAGAACAAGAAACGCTTTTTCGTTCGTCTAATAAAGACGTACCGCGAATTCCACATGAACCTTGGCTCTCCGGCTACGTCGAAGGTCACCACTGCTCGTGATAAGGTCAATGTGCTCACATCATCCGACGAGAATATGAATCTGCACGACGGCCGTGCTCGCTGCCACTAAAGCTTGTGTCGAGGTCTACAACGAGGTAAACCATGACAAGCCACTGAGTCTGCTTGCAACACTCACGGCCCGACTCGGTTATGAGGATGCGTCGACAGTCATTGAAGCAGCAAAAGCGCTGCCAGATCTTGCGAAAACCGCCAAGCAATTGAAGACGGAGCAGATCCAGTTCTGGGTGGATTCTGGAAAAACTCCGGATCAAGTTTTTAAATTGTTGAACTTCGAGTCCAAAAGCCCGACTTCAGTCTTCAAGTGGGTTGAGTTGTACGACAGATCCATATCACGTGACACAAAATCCGCATTTGACCCATTTAAACCGTTGAGGAACCACTTCAGTGATGATGACTTGGCCTTGTTCGTCGTAGAGGCAACACCAATAAATTCGGCCAACGCCAAAAACTTGGAAAATTTGTTGGTTTGGCGCTGGTTCGAGGTATTGAAGACTCCCAAGGAAGTCGAAGCGCAGCTCAATAAAAGCGAGAAGAAGCACCTTTTTGTTTCTTTTTTAACGACGTACAGCGAGTTTTTCAAAAACCTTGGCTCTCGTTCTACACCAGAATTCATTCGGTTGGGGCATTTTACCGAAGACATCACACCGGACATGCTCCATGTATTAACCTCCACAGACGCTAAATTGAACCTGTACGACGGCTCGGTGCTTGTTGCCATCGATACTTACATCCGCCTCTATAACAAAGCGAGTACCAGGGAGCCATTGAGCTTGCTTGCAGCACTAACTGCTCGCCTGGGCCATCGTGATGCATCGACAGTGATTGAAGCAGCAGAAGCGATACCGGATCTTGCGAAGACCGCCAAACAATTGGAGACCGAGCAGATGCGGTTTTAGGTGGATGCTGGCATGACGCCAAATCGAGTTGTCAGGCTCTTGGATCCCAATTCTCAAGGCGTGGCTATGATTTACAGGTACATAAAGTGTTTAAGCGTATACACCAAGCGTCCATTAAAGTCGCTCTTTGATCCGCTCGAACCTTTGAGGGACCATTTCTCCGACACCGAGCTGGCTACGTTTGCCGTTGAGGGAGTTAGGAAAGAATCGGACGATGCTAAGCGATTGTAAGCTATGCTGTTACGGTCCTGGTTCAACAATCTGAGGAGGTCGCCAAAATGCTCCATTTGAACGGGGATATTCCTGCCAATTTTGAGAATATCATGAAGACGTACGAGAAATATCGACGTTGGGGTGGTCGACCTTTCAAACAGGGTATGATTATCAGCAAGTTTTATGACAAGGACATCACGAGTGGCCGTGCCTTCGCTACTTATACGACTAAAAGCGACAACTACAACACAGAGAACCCGCTGGACCAGATGAGTCTGGTTGCCGTCCTCACCGCTCGCTTGGGGGATAAGGATGCGGCACAAGTGATCGAAGCAGCTACACACCATGAAACGAACAAGGATTCCGCTCTCGAAGCTCAGCGCATGCAGGTGAAGCAATGGCTCAGAAATAAAAAAGCACCGCTTGATGTCTTGAGGTGGATCATTTCAGATTGGAAGCACGTCTTCCAGCCAAAATTGCTTGCGTGGCTTGAATACGTGGAAGACTTTAAAAAGGCAAACCCAGATGAGGCAGTACTGCTCTACTCCATCTTAGTTGCTCAATTTAATGAGAAAATTGTGGATGAGGCGATTTTTGCGACAAAAGTTGATCCAAACTGGGAAAAAGTTGCCGAGCAAATTCGCAACGACATGGAACAATGGTGGCGGAATACCAAAAAACATCCAAACATTTTACTTGAAGAGATGAAGATCAGTCTAAAAGACGCAAAATGGTGACAAACGGGAAGTTCAAAGCTTACATCAAGTATCTATTTGAGTTGAGCGAATCTAGCGATTTCAACTTTAACCGCAAATCCGTGCTGGGTGAATTAAGCAATATCACACTATCAAAAAGTTGACAAACATGTTGATTGGGGCGAAGGGCGAAGAAGAAGCGGAGGTGATGTGGACAGTCAAGCCCGGCACGGCAATTGATCCACTGAAAATCTAAAGCTTGGCTCGACAAAAGGAGAGATTGCTCTGGTTGATGCTTGGATAAGCTACATCGCTACGATCATTGGCCCAAGTTGTTCGGACCATGGCGGCTGCAATGCGATCACCATGATGACGAGCACCTTTGCACCTGTCAATGTATTAGAAAAGCTTAAATTGGCAATGCAGGATGAAGAACTAAAAGGCAACGCCATAGTGCTGCTCCACGAGATATTCGACGAGTGGGCGTTTTGTGAGCAGTCTTTAAAGTGTGCCCAAATACTCTTAGCAATGGTAGGTGACGATTCGACGAAGATACTTGGCGATGCGCTCGCTGATTATCGTAGGAATCAACACACTGCACGCGTAACTTGATTACACTTGTGTCCATGTTAGATCTTTCAAGCAATTTGGCAGATGCAGGCTGCTGGATGTAGCCTTGGGACGGCAGCTTGTCGCTCTTCTTGGCGGCTTCACATTACAAAATGTGGCCTCTCGCGAGTAGCGAATTTGTCACACAAATGCAAAAACATTGCTGCTTCTGGAAACGTGCAAAAATGACGTACTTTGTGCTGTCTCACCGGCATTGAGGGACCAAATTCGTGAGAATTACATTGTATATGTTGGAAGAGACCGCGTTGCACGGAGTGCTCTAATCGATACCCGCATTGGACTGTATACATCCTTATTGATCCTACACTTTTTCAATTAAAGTGTTACGTACTGCTCCGGTGGCAATAATTTCTTAAAGAACGACCATCTGCTGTTGTAAATGGTGTAATAAACCGGAACGGAGTTACGCTATTGACACCTTTTCCTTACGATCTGGTAACGCTCACTCCGTGAACCGCTACTTTTCAGCCTCCAAGTGCTTGTTCCTCTTTATGAGCACCCGCATCACACCTTTGCTTAATCATAAGGCGTTTCGTCGACTCCCTTTACAGGTAGTCAACGATGTAAAGAAATATTAAACAATGCGTAAGACCATTCCGATCGCATCAATAAACGGGGAAAACAATCCATTCATTTAAGTCTAACCACCTTCTGCAATGATGTTATTTAATAAACTTCCGAGTAATTCGACTAAGTTTGCCTCCAGAATGCTCGTATCCACCATGTACGTTTTTAAATCAAAAGAAGTGCAGTCGTTTTTTTTAGCAAATGCACACCAAACAGCCAAAAAGCTTGCTATCCTCAAGCTGCTATCGCGTGCGCGTAGCCAGAAGGTAGTGACTTAGTCATTCTCAACACGAGCATGGGGCATTGAGCAAATGCACGATTATAGATCAGCGACCAATATATATCGTTCACTGTGGGCTGCTTTTACTTAGCAGATGCGCTTCAATTGATCGCGCACAATTATTCTCACCAAACATTACATGGCTTGCTGCACCGAGCCCTCTCAAATAGTAAGCCGTAAAAAGTCGGTGCAGGATAAGCACTGACTTTTTACGGCTCACTTTCTGCAGCTGACACGCTAGAAATATCTATTTGGTCATAAGTCCTCATAAATATTGAGCTAGTTGTCCAATCTCTCGACCTACACTTCTATAATTCCTATAATATACAAGTAGCATGACTCACATTTTTAATTGTGAACGTTGGCCAGCTTAGTGCATTTGAGAGCGCACTTGTTCGATTTTCAATATTACGACTCTTGCTCAGCCGTATGCACGCACTGTGCAGCGCTTCCTGTCATGTAGTTCATTTATTCGCCACTTTTCGATTGCTAATAATGCCAAGTGAAGTCAAATGTGATTCTCCACATAAAGCAGCAGCTTTTCCATTTTTAAAGCTGTCACCTTGCTCCTGTATTTAGGTTACGCATAGATGAATAGTATTGTTGCCCTCCAAGACTTCAGACAGAAACGATGTCCGTTGTTGCTGGTAGATTGACATTAAGACAATTAGTCAGTTTGTTGCAAAACTCTTTGCCACAGATATTTTACGATAAAACATTATGAATGCATCACGAGACGGTCAAGCCTAAAATAATATTGAGGGGTCGAGCGATCGGTTCAATGTAGCAGTCTCGCGAGTGATTCAGCGATCGATCGAGCGATTGGTCGGATACAACGGTCTAAAGAACAGTTGAAGCAGCCTGCGATGGAGTAAGCGAGCGAACCAGGAGCGGTCCTGCGAGCGATTCAATAAAGCGCCGGAGCAGAAGCCAATGGAAGGGCAAGGCGAGAGTCTGCGAGTCTAGCTTAAGCAGTCAGTCAGTAAAGCACAATGCTAATAGCGTGAGAACATTTGTTGCGCAAACGACCAAATCAAATAACCTTTTAGCAACCCGTGATATGGTTGAGAACTGATCTACAAGTCGTCAGTAAAAGATGTTGTACGGCAAATCGTATTACGGTTATTCACGGTAGACGTCTGTATGATGATATTTAAGGACATGTATATATTATCTTTGAGAAACTAATTTTGGATGCTCGGGTGGCTGTTCGCTTGCCGCTCGGCAGGGTCGCTGAAATCAAGCACAAGCGCGACTCGCATCCGTGTGTGTAGCCGCACCCCAGCATAATAACAGATATCTTTGAACTAACGATAGATAACTTTGGTGACTTCTACCTTTCCGTTTTTATAAACGGCTTGCCTGTTGGAGTAAAAACCATCCTATGATTACAGCGGATTTGGGGTTTGGTTCCTCATTGTGATTTTAGCCCTCATTTGCTTGCGTGGATTGTACGGCTTTCATGCTTGACAAAATGACAAAAATTTAAGCAGCTTTCGACAGGTTAAAATTTCGCCTGACGCAATACGCGTGCGTTGCAAAAAGCAGGCAATGCAAGGCTCAGTGTGCGAAACAACGACACAAAAGACTACATACAATAATGAGTACATGTTACAAGTCAAATGAGTACTTCACATGATTCAATACGGTGGGTGTCGAAAAGAAAGCTATGCATGACAAAGTAGGTGTGAGTGAGAACACAGACATTGGAAAGCAAATGTGCGTTATCAGACCACAAATTGATAATAAGTCAAAAAAATGCCTATGCCTTTTCTACCTCTTACTTAAACTATAATAATATGTGCACGCTTTTGAGGTTCTGACACAATTATGCATCAACAACCCCAATCAAATAGGCAGTCTCAATGCTTGTTTGCGTGTCGACGTAAATGTACCTGGTCGAGAGCGCTAGTATCCAAAACTAACTGTCACGACCGGTCGAAAACACCACATCTGAGCCGATGTAAGAAACCTTGTTGAATACAAATTAATTGAGTCTTCTCGCACACCACTAAACACATCGCGCTAGATAATAATTGCAGGTTAGCTTGAGCAGAGCTTTTACTCGGAATCACTCTAAATCTTTTTTGCAATTATGAAAATCGATTGTACATTTTACCAGCTCAAAATTTACTTTATGGAGAGTATTCTCAGACCACAAGCTAAAGCAGCTAAATCGCTCCCCTCAGCAGGTCTGGTTAGCAAAGTCTATGATTCAAACTGCAAGAAGACACCCGACTCGGCACCTATCAGAAATAGCATTGCCAGCTTTCTTTTACCTACCAAATTCTTTTGAAAGCCTTACATTTATAGCTGACCGTTGTGGATCTGACAATTGAACAGAACTGCTTAAAATGATTTCTTTCATGTGTACTCCCCTCCAAGAAGCATCCATGTTGCCACTCGTGTCTATTACGCTGTGTGTAGTACTTGCGTACTGCGTCATGCATAGCCTGTGTTGTCACTTTTTCGTTTTGTGTCGGGTGAACCCGTAAGTTGTCACTAGCTGAGTAATCATTTGTCGTCTTGTTGGAGTTACAACCAAATGTCTAGTCGCACAACTGTTTAAAATCTTTGCACGGGTTCTGTTCAAAAAGGCAGGCCGTATGTGCGAACTGCAAGACAGAAATAATCGAGCAACTTCTCAATAGCTCACAAATTCGTTTAGTGAGGTGTGGCCACACACACAAGTTTAAGTTGTGTCTGTTCTTGAGCGAGACGATTTCATCAAGCGGCAAGCAAGCAGTCACAAAAGTAGCCAATATGTGGTCAAGACTGCGGTCCGAAAGCAAATTGAACAGTGAGCGGTCATGGAATCGGTTTAATTTAGGAGTTCAGCAAGCGATTCAACAAGCAAACGCCAGTTGAGCGAGCGGACCAAAAGAAGCCCACTATTTTGTTTCACGAAGTGAAGAAATAGGATACGCGAAGTTGAAAGGTGCGAGTCAAGGCAAGAAGATGCGAGGCGAGGAGTAGCGGTCCGTCGGTATAGCACAGTGTTTATAAAGTGATATTACTTTTTGTGTAAAAGAAGACAAAAGACAGAATATATATAGCTTGCGAATAATCGGAGCTGGGTGAAAAGCTGATCTGCATTCAACGACCCATGACCTCTAAGACCAGCTGGTATATGTCTCGAGGTCGACGAATGTGTATTACGGTAAATGTTTTTTAATACGGCAGACAAATGTATGATAATACACATGTCTTTAAGTACTGTCTGCTGAGTTTGATAACACATGCAGACAATCTTACGGAAAACGTCGCCAATTATAACAATTTTTCTTAAAATAAGTTATGAAAACATTTGATGGGCTACTTTTAATTAAAACTCAATAGTACCGGTAAAGTGCTACTGATACAAATAATTCATACAAAAATATAAAGCAACATTCTTCATACGTGGCTAGAAAGATAGACCCAAGTAAAAACATGCCAAATAAATAAAATCAAGCAATTTGGCCTCCTTATGAAAAACCACTTTTGCAGCAGTGAGGAAGTTGCTACACATTGCTTTGCAATACTTTATAATGAGATGGCAACGACTAGCCTCTATACCCATAATAACGGTCGTCAGACGCAATCTAAATAAAAGTATCTCTTACTATACAAATGATCATATAGCCTCCAGCAGATTACCATAAATCAAGAGGTGGAGACGTGAAAACAAAGTTTATCGTATGGGACCAGGATAAAGACAACGAAGGCAAGACGTGTTTCAGACTGACTGATTCTGCGACAAGTGGCAATAAGAATAGCAGCACAATGAAGGCGCTGCTGAAAGAATTGTGGCCAAGTTGATAGCTGCTGGTATTTCTCATTGTACACCTTGCGATGCTCGTAAGAAAACACCACCACTCAGAAAAAATGTCGAAATCCAAACCCACATTGACTACAAAAACACAAGCAAAATTTTCCTCGCGGCGAGATTTTCAAACAGTGCCCCTGCTACATTAAGTTGTCAATGTATTTATTCTCGCCCTTTGTATTCATTCTAACGATGTAGATGATAGACATCTCATGCAACTATCAAAACAACACGCGCTATCATTCAACATAGATGTAAGAGATCACTTGATTCTGATGAGAGAAAAAGAATTAGCAAGCTGCTACGAAAAGTTCCATGTAATAAGCTGCTGGACCAGCAGGTTGCTGTATACAAGCTGTGAGCGGTGGAATCCCACTGCAGAAATTTGCTCCAAGAGAGCGAGCTTAGAGCAAAACCGATATAACTGAAGTTTGCTGAGTAGAAAATAGCAGTTGTTTTAACATAAGAAGGTTCCGCTCGTGATGATACAGCGTAAACAATACTACATCATCTATGTCTGGTACGCCATGTAATTTTAAGTAATAATTGAGGCGTCTTGCCAGCTCTACTAGTTGGAGCAAATGTCAAATGGACCTCCCTAATTCGGCAGCGCAAAAGCACCACAATGTCCGTAATATTTTGAATTTGAAGCAAGTCAAAGACTTTTGCTGTACCGCAAGAAACAACGAGACAAGGGAATTACTGCCGATAATGCTGATCCCATTCTTGCTCTATCAACACTGTTTTTCCATTAATTTGCAGCATATCGATGTGAGTCAATGAACGCCAATTTTCCTTTAATGCAAACGTTGTTCACCACGATCACAACAACATAGATCAGAAAAATCTTGAGCTTTACTTTGTCAGCAGGCTCAAGCTGACTCCAGTCTTCAGGAAAGGATCTCGGATCGCCACGTTACGCGCAATCGTGCATGTTCTTAATTTTTCCAGAGCACTCAGCATCCCCTCTTTGTTTGACTTTGCGCTAGTATTTTGCAGCATAAATCGAAGTGTCCATGTCAAAGTGTCGGCAATTATTGGCTTATTAGTGGAAACTTTAATTTTGCCAGCCTCGTAATAATAATTAGAAGAAAGAATTTTGAAATCGCATGAATTTTTGCGTGATCGATCAGCTATGCATGAATAAACAAACTATACAAGTACATTATATACATTCATTTTGTTTTTAGGACAGCAGCACATAAGGCGTACTCGCCGCACTACTATAATTTTATTGACTTCCGAGTAGACGTTTAGACTTCGACAAACTTTGCCTCCAGAAGGCCTAAGTCTACTGCTAACATCTTCGAAGCTACAAAAAGGTCATATTCGTGCTTTGAGCAAATGCACACCAATTTGCCAAAGTGCTTGCTTAAAACAGGCAGCGACTTAGTCACACTCACGCATTATCAGCACAAGCATAGAACGTTATGCGAATGCATGAATTTTAATCATCAGCCATTAATTCGCATCCTCCATTTTTCAGTTGAGGTTTTATATACTTTAAAGGAGCGCTACCATTAATGCCATGTTTACTCTGAGTAAACATTATGTAATGAGCAATCTCTTATGAAGTTAGTGTTCAACAAATTGATTTATCTTGGCCGCATGTTCATCAGACAACGAGCTTGTAATCCGTTTGAGTCAGATGAACGTGAGTTTCTTGTCAGTGAGTCCTCAAATAAATTGCATACACCTTTGATTGCTGCTACAATACGCAAGTAGCATGGCTTTCATCAACATCGACCAGCTTAGCGCGTTTAAGAGCCACTTTCTCGAGCTTTAATAGGTACGTCTCTATCCATGACATGAAGCTTACTCAGCCATATGCACGCATCGTGCAGCGCTTCCCGTCTCAGTTTATCATTCAGTTTAATAAGTTGTTTCTCTAGAGCTAGCAATGACGCTGAGTAATGTTAAATTTGGTTTTTTAACATAACGAGGAAGTACTTATTGCTTCTTATTTTGTCGCCTTGCCCTGGTATAGAGGTGAAGTACTTGGTGCTGAAGATAATTAGTATTGTTACGCTCCAAGGCTTCAGATCGATACCGAAATTAGTTTTTGCTGGTAGACTGACGACAACACATCTTGCCGCGATAGATAGATTCTTCGCCATAACTAATTTGCAGCAGCCGTGACGCTAGGACACCATAAATATTAAATAGTTCTATTAAACCACCCGACCCTGTTTGGTTCGATACGCATAGGATGCAGCCGGAATCAGGTCGGTAAAATAGACGAGCAATCAGATTCAAGAGTGTTACTGCCCTACTTACATGGGGGTGGGACAGTTGGGCAGGCTGAGTGCCCCACTAGCTAAAACAACCATTGTGTGATGAGAGGTGCGCAATTTGATCCCAAGATGGGTGGGATAGCTTTCAGTTCTCCGCGCTCAAAACAGCCTCGTCCAGGCGTGTATGAGTACCACATAATGTCGGTGTTCAAAGGAGGCCTTACTTTTCTAAAAGTAATCCGCAGAGTACTTTGCTAAAAAAAGCATCAATGGCATTCACTAATTCTTTGATAATGTGTGAGGCAATATTCTACAAGCCGTCAATCACATGATGTACTTCTCTATCATTCAGTAGTGCAGAAGTTTGCTCTTGTGAAACCACAACTTGGTACTTTTTCACCAAAGGATAACACGTGTTTGGCGACTTATAACTCATGGGATAATTTATATAGATTAAGCTATATATGGATCTTTTAACGATCGAAGATCCAATTCATGCACTTTTTGTCTTCTCAGTGTGCTTGATCGAATGGTGATTAAAAGTCGATCTCTCCTACAGGTCTAACGACCACTACCCTGGTTCCACTATCTGCTTGTCAATCCTTTTTCAAGCTCTGTAGTGATTATCTTGTTAGAGTGTACAGTGACGGAATCGATTTTAGGCTACATTTTTCTTTATATGTAACGTTTTCTCTCTCTAAAGGAATATATAGCCGAGCGCTGTTGCCATTATTGACATTTCTTCCTTTCTAGACGCTCCTCGCCCTCCTACACCGATGGATGAGCGACATGCGCTATGCTTTCTCCATTGGCTGTCTCGTCAAAGCTCTTTGTGTTGTCACAGTTGTGCATTGACTTGACAATATCTATACATTGACGTCCAGCGAAGCGCTCCGATCAGCGGTATATGTGTAATTACACACGCATTAAAAGGGCAGCACTCTAGGTACCCAGAACTCTGGTCGACGTACCACATCGCGAGCATTAGTAAACCTCGCTCTGATGCACAAGCTGAAAGCCAGTTACGCTATTCAATAATGTAGCAAGTGCTGTGCTATATGGGCACTTCTATGTGGTTTACGTGCCACCCACATGCAGTGATAGGACCTATTCATACTGCTTTAGCTTAAAGATATCTGGTCATTCATGAAATAAAGAAGTACGAGAACCGCTAAGTACTTTGCAAGCACTCGACGCGTAGCGATAGATCCTCACCCTTACTTCTTTGCTCGGAAAAACTCATGACATGCAACGGGTGGCCTATCTTGCAAGCCTCGTTCAATAACTAATGAGTCAATCCGTACACAGTGGTCCGTACCACCTTGGCTGAAGCCAATTATGTCTTAATTGGCATGCAGCAAATGTTCTTTCCACTAGCATTTTTCTTTGAAAATAACTTTAACTTGCTGCGACAAGAGTTGCGCTTTCAACTACAACTTCTGAGCAGTGCCAAAAATTTATAGCCTTGATCTAGACACATACATGAATTAAACGGAGTTGGGGGAAACTTTGGACAATCTTTGTATTTAGTGGTCGATCAATCCATTTAATGGTTCTAGCACATACAGTTCCTAGATATTTATAATCGATTTTCCTTATTTCAATTTCCACAGGATGATGTGGCCCACACTAACATTTGGTTGGCCAGTATCCACGGCAGTAAATTTATTTCATCACGGCAGCATTCGCCAATCTACCTTTTAAACTGGAGTATGCGGGATTTGAATCCTCCAAATGTCATAGAATCTAATGTGGACAAGCTAATCGCCATCTATTCTGGCGTAGCCGCTGGCCACCACAGCGTCTCACTTTCTGCTGACTGCTCTGCTTGGAACTTCGTTTCGGGTACGCCCTCTTCTCCTCAAGAGTAATCTTTTATAGTGCCTTTCTCACGCTTTTCCTCATGTGGCTTAAGCATCTGAGCATCCAGGGGGGAAAAATGCAGCTTTTTGTGGAGACCTTGTCGGGCTCCCCGCTCACGCTTAATGTGGCGGCGGATGCTTCAGTAGCGTCGATCAAACAGGCCGTGGAAGACGTCGAGTACATCCACAACTTTCGTTTGGTCTGCGCCGGCAAGCAGCTGACGAGTGGATTGCTCGCTGACTATGCTGTTGGCGAATGCGACACGCTTAAGATGCTGCTGTCTGTCAACGGTGGCATGCGTGCTAAGTGGCGCAAAAAGCGTATGCGTCGTCTGCGTCGGAAGCGCCGAAAAATGCGCCAACGCGCCAGATAAGCGTGGTGTCACAGGTTGTCGGTGACTTGTTGTGTAATGAAACCTGCTTAGCTCTAGAAGGAGTTGTGGACTATTACTATCAAGCTACACGCAGTGAAGGCCTTCGCTATTCAAATGACTGACAAACGATTTTACGTGATCAGCTGCAGTGTGATTTTCTCACTTTGGTGTAGGACAAGTAATTTGAAATGCTGAACGTGCTAAGAAAACATGTTACAACAGTGTATTCATTAAAGTGTCGCAGGCCAAAGCAATTTTTTAATAGCTGCACTTAAACTCAACGTAAACCGGTTTAGCTTGCTTAATGTCATAGCATATCTATCTCCGACGCCTTTGCAGGCATTCTGAGGTAATTGAAGACGACGACATACAAGCAGAGATCCGCGTGCAATTCATGTGTGTCATTTAACGTGAGTAGAATTAATCATGTCGAGTATGTTTGCATGAAGGGCTTCCATAATTTAGAACTCATTAACGCAACAGATATTACGTTACACAAAATTAATATTAGCAAGCGAAAATTGCCGAGGCGACGAATAGTTCACTTAGCTATTAGAAGATTCAATTATGCGATTGCTTAAATGAAAGGTGCACACACATTCCTCCTAGGACTATTAAGAAGACGATATTAGTAGGTAAAGAGGTAGAAACAATTTGAATAAGCTATAACTTCGACTTGACGCATATGACTTAAGAAATATGTAGCCCTTGAATTATGTAATCAGCAATTCTTGGAATAATTCACGGATGATCGGCTCGTACGATTCAACTTTGGACATGCAACAGCCCACAAGTTCAGGCCGCTTTTGCTTGGGATTAGCGTGCGTATGCATTGCTTTCACTTGCAATCCGCGAAATGTATCCATGGGCAACTTTGACAAGCATCTGTCATAATTATTAAAAATGAGCTGTGAAAAATTACGATAAAATATATTTGAGGCGCTTAAAAGGTGTCGATGAGCATTCGCTGTCTTATACTTACACAAGGGTAACGAAAAGATAAGCTACATGATTTTGCGGAATGTCGAGCTGTTGTTTCAAATAAGTTGGTCAGAATCAAACTGCCAAATGTTGAAAAAACATTCCTTTAATAGCTACGAAATCCTTTAAAGCCATTACTATTTAACGTTCGGATCATACTTCAGCGCCCATGCAGCAAAGGTGGAAGCTGAAGACGATACACGTCGAAGTAACGTATGTGGTCGTTCCGTGACAGAATAGACTCGAGTTAGACTTCGTACAGTTTTAGGTGGAGACCTACCACTCTCCAAGTCACTCGAGTAATCGTCATTTACTTGTTCATCATCACTATAATCCTCGACACAGGCACTCGCCACCTCGTCAAGATTGACCATGTCCTTACTCCTGCCAGATTTCAGATCTACTGGCTTTAAAATTACAAACTCTTCGGTCATTGATCGATTAAGCAACGGGTTCTTTTTCGTATCATGCAAACTATTCCAATTCGTGCGTAACGCAGACCTCGAGCCTTGACGCGAGTGAATCGGAAACAACATCGAGTTAGAAATTGCATTTGCCTCAAAATTTGAATTTACACTCTCAATTTTGTAATCATTTAAAACACGGAACGCTTGTTTGCGCTGTAAATTTTCTTTTTCCCGTCGCTCAAGACGCTGTGCAGGCGTATCAAACACCCACATTGTTTCGCCATGGTTACTGGACGTGGAATAAAGTTGCTGTGTTTGTAACGTCAAAGCAGAAGGATCCTCTGGAATTTGCGCTAGATTCGGACTTGTTGCTTCGATCTCCCCTTTTGCATGATGACGAAAGCGCCGCACTGAGCGCGTCAATGCATGAAATACCTCGGAAATGGTCGAATCGTAATGTTTTTCGAACGAATCCAATTTGATCTTGTTATTGAGGCCAAGAATCTTTTGTTCACGAAGACTGCAGACACGAAAGTCGACGCCAAGCTCACTTTTACGGGTTTCTTCGGTACTGTTACTGCTGTTGCTAAATTGCAAAAACTTTTGAGGAGCTATATCTTCGACATTGTCAATAAAAGTATTTCCGAACGGTGCTATGCCACGGAAAGATACAAAACTTGTCAAGCTACGACGCACACGATCGTAACGCAAGGCTTCTAGACGCTTCTTTTCGTGATATGCACGAAGCTTGTCAATCTTTTCCATGTGTTTTTCAGCTCGCTCAACAAGAACTGCCCAACGTTCACGCAATTGGGCAGATGTGTAAAACTCAAATTGTGGAGAGTACTCATGTTGCTTGGCTAGAAGCGTGTCGAGAACTTGGATAAGTTTCCACTTTGGTCCAACTCGTTCAACAGCAAGTATAAGCAATTCGTCGTTAAAACAGTCACAATGTTTCATGCGCTCCGTACAATATGGACACAGATCTTTCCAACCCCATGTCTTAATGATAAGATACCATCCAAAATCCAGCATTAATCCAAACAATGACATGCGCATTATTGCAGCCAGGACGCCACACCACATGAATTTCTCCAAAAAGAGGCAGCTGCGATACGCCCAAATGTAAAACATCGGAATTTGGGCCATAGTGAGCAACAGCACGACCAAAAGTTGCAATAGAAAGGCGAATCGAAATGAAAAGCCGGCAAGGTTGCCACCTGTTGTTTTGGCACGAAAATATTTGCGCCGTTGACGAAATATCAACTTGAAAAGTTCCTTGAAAATAGCTTTCCCTGCCGATGGAAGAATAGCAATTAAGATGGCATACAACACGACTGACGTAAAGATCGTCATGTTTTCACCATACGAATTGCGCAACATGACAATAATAAAGAGGACGTAGAACGTAATGTACAATGAACACACGACAATTAGCGCTCGCTCACCGCGTGAAAGCTGCTCGTTGCGATACGGGTAAAAGACCCACGTAAAGTAATTTTCATGGCGCCACCACGTGTAAAAGGGTTCAAAAGGGCGACGAAATTTAGTCCAGCACCATGGACCACATAGTCGCGTTTTGGGCACTTTTCGATCCCATGGCATGGGTTGCCAGTAATCCACTTCGTTCTCTGGTATGCGCAATTCGCGCGAATAAATCCGTTCGAGATTCGTTTGCCAGTTTTCACAATGGAGCATCATTTGAAATACACGTAGCCCAAAGCACGTGATAATTACATAAGGCAAAAAGAGCAAGAGATACGAGCCACCTACCCACCCTGACGAACTGCAGGCGACTGGCATGGGATTTACGGAGATAAATGTTGCGGTAAAATTGTTTATCGACTCGTTTGGGTTCGTATTTTTTGGTCGGCCAAGATCGTAGATTTTCTCCTTTGAAGAAACACTTGTAGGCAGTTGACCGAATTGACAATAATCTGCTCCCGGATTACGCTTTAAATAACACGGTTGAATCACAAAAAACATGGTTTCTTTGATCACGATTTCGATATAGGTTTGTGGAAGATAAGCATACGTCGTCCGTAAGATACTGCCTTGTTCGATGTATTTGTATGATTCACCGTCAATATAGTGCTCGTACTCGTCTTCGTTCAGTAGTAGTACATTAAAGTAAGACGCATTAAAGGACGCATTAGAGTCCGGACTCGATGAATCAATAGTATACGTGAGGTGGAAATCAACCTCTTCTAACAAGTGGAGAAACGTATAATCGTCAAAAACTTTAACGTTCTCGGCGGTGAAGGCATCAAGATGCAACACCTCATTCAACTGCAGCGAAGAGAGTGATATGCCAAGCCACAAAAGAACACCCACGCCAATCATTAGCCACGTCCAAAACTGCATGCATCCTCGACGTTTGCTAAATCTTGTACCCAGAATATTCGTCCAACAATGTTCCTGCACCTCTAGAACTGGACGCTCATGGATGTACGATACTCGTGCGTACCGACTTTCGCCGTCGTTCTTGTTACTATCATATTCATAACACGGGTCGTTCACCGAGTTTAACTGGATTTTAGGCTCGTGTCCAATTGACTTTGAATAAGCAATGTACGCTTCTAACAGCTCTGTGTTAATCGCCTCGTCTTCTTCATCGCTTGCATCACTGTTCTCATTTGCTACATCGATCTCAGACACATTGTGAGCTTTCATAGATCCTGAGCGTCTCAATCGAGCAGTCAACGACTTATTGCTGTCACGCTTTCTCTTTTTTTGTCGTTTCTTGAACGTATCAAATTGCACAGGTTGATACGTGTTAGCCAAGTGCACCAAATGTTCAAATCGCAGTCGATTTTCTCTCCGTCGACTTCGTTCTTCTGGTGTTTCATTCTCTCGAGATGGAGAGTCTAGAGGTAGTGCCAATTGTTGCCTTAAACTCCTTCTCTGCTCTCGTGTATGTCGCACCGTTGCCTCCTTTATCAGCGCAGACTCAGATGCTCTTCTAGGCCGAAATCCTCGGGTCAAATGTTTCTTTTCACTGTCTTCTTGAATGCTTTGTTTTCGACTGGAGATGCTCCTCATACTATCGTGCTCCTGCCCTTCCATAATCTCTACTGTTGCATTCGAAATTGGTCCAAAAAAGGTGCTGGCAATAGTATGGCGATGCATTTCGCGCGTGCCACTGTCGTAGCTGCTAATACTTGCGTTGCTACGTGCACTCCACAAATCGGATTCAAATGAGTTTTGCGAAGCTTCCAGAGCATGCAAAGCAGTGGAAAAAGAAGCATTTGATGCAGGAGAATGTGACGGAGAACGTGCGGAAGCTGTTGCCACTGGATTTGCTGCAGTAATTGCGACCGACGACGCAGGATGGTGCATGTGAGTCATGATAAGATAAAACAGGACAATTTAATGAAGAATGTTTACTCATGAATGAAACGGGACGACCTGTCTTATTCTGCCTTATTCTGTCCCTTCAACACGACGCTTAAAATAGAGTATACGGATAAGTGGCACGATATATTCTTGTTTTGACAAACTTAAGCATTAAATCAGGATAAATATAACGTTTATTGACTGAAGGGCCACGCAACCATCTTGGATCTCTTGTAAACTGGTTGAGATGACCCATCAATGATTTGAATTAAGGGTTGTTGAATTAGGATGGAAAAGAGAAGTCGGTCTTGTGATTACCTCTGATGGGACTCAGGGTTGATCTACCAAAACTATATACTTTAAAGTACACACGTGAGCATTGCAAGGCAGTATTAATTATGTTTGTGACAGGGTCTTGCAACGAGAAGGCATGCAGGGATACCATAGCATCCGGCGAGCAGCTAATAGCTGTCCCTGCTTTGATGGGACCAAGAGGAAAAGAGCAAAATCGAAAGCAACAACTCTAGGTGTATTCCGCGTTTTAAGATGTGACTCGCCCGCCACCAGGTACTGACGCATCTCATAGACTCTGGCCAAAAGTTTCAACGGAAAGAAGAGAAAAAAACATATTTATTTTTGTTGTACCAGGTACTCTCTCAACTATTTAGCAGCCAGCTTTTCTAAGTGCTAATAGCTTAAGAACGTTTGTTGCGTATTTAGAAAAATGATCTGCATTTTGTGTCTGGTCGCACGTCTAAGTATGGCAAGTTGTGTAAGATTATGCAGCATTTTAGAGATATATACTATTTTGATGCATATTATGGATATTGCTAATCATTTGTGGCAAAAAGGTTTGCTGTGAATCTTCAGCATTAGATTGTCTTGTTGTCGATTTACCGCAAGAATAGACGTCGTCTCTATTTGAAGCCTTGAAGCGCAACAATACTGTTTATCTCCAGCGCCAAAAGCGCTGGGGCAAGGCGACATCTTTAAAGGTGGTATAAGCTGCCGCTTTATGATAGACAATTTAATTTGCTTTACGTGGCAATATTGGCAGGCAGACAAATTAAACTGAATGATGGTCCATGACGAGAAGCGCTGCACGGTGCGTGTATATGGCTGACCAGAAATTGTGCCAGAGGTAACTGTGGATCAAGAAATTTCTATCGAAGCTCATGAAAGTGCGCTCTCAAATGGCCAAAGTTCACGAGTAAAACGATAGTCATGCTACTTTAATATTTGGAGAATCGAGAGACAATAGTGTAGACAAATATTTTGATACATATGAGGACCTTCAGCAGATTTTTAGCGCGAAAAGAATTAGGCTTAACGTTTCTTTTAAATTTTCTTTAGTTTATTTAGTACTCCTGAGCTATAATGACGAGAACGCGATGCGGCTCATAGACCGAAACAAGCACATGCAGACAAAGAAGGAACGCTTTAAAGAGTGAGCGGATTTAAATGCACAAGAAGAAAGTGTTAAAAATATATCATATCGGTCCGATTCGAAGCATCATTTACTACAACAGATTGTCGTGCTGTTCAAAACTTGTTGCTCTCGGAGCAGAGCGCAACGTTTGGTCGGAAATGCGCATGAGCAATAAAAATGTTCCCAGTCCACTGTGAATATCGCTTGGAGCATTACATGCAACGCTATCTTCTTCAATCCATCCAGATAATGTACTTTGCATGAACCTTTCTGGTCTCAATGCCGGGGAGATAGCACAAAATAGTCATTTAGCACAAGTCCAAAAGCAAGAATGTCAAAGACCATTTGTGATAATGTTGCTATGGTGTGCACACCGTAGTGACCACAAAATGTGCTGTGAAGCCGCCAAAAATTGCCGTCCCGTGGCTACATCCAGCAGCCTGCGTTTACTCATATAAAAGGATCAAAATGAAAATAGATTCGATCAAGTTACGCGTGCAGTGTGCTTAGCCTTACGATAGTCAGCGAGCGCATTGACAAGTATCTTCTCAGAATCTTTTCTCTTATGAATCTCAAGGAGTTTTTAGCCAACTTCTAATTTATTCTCGTGTGCCCACTGGTCGAATATCTCGTGAAGCAACACCATGGCGTTGCCTTCCAGTTTTAATGCTTCATAGCCAATTTCAGCTTGTTTAATATAGGACCTGGTCCAAAGGTGCTCGTCATCATGGTGATCGCATTGCAGCCGCCATGGTCTAAACAAGTCGAGCCAATGATCGCAGAGATGTAATGTATCCAAGCATCGGTCAGAGCAATGACATCTTGTGTCGAGCCAAGCTTCAAGATTCTCTGCAGATCGATTACCGTGCCGGACTTGACTGTCCACAAAACCTCCGTCGTTCCTTTGCCCTTCGCCTCGATCAATAAGTTTGTCAGATCCCGGGTAGTGTGAGATTGCTTGAGCGCTTCCAGAACAGGCATTCTTATGGGTTCAAAGTTGAGATTGCCCAATTCGCTATAATCAAATAGATACTTGATTTAAGTCTTGAAATTCCTGTCTGTCAACACTTTAGCGTCTCTAAGACTGTCCCCCATCCCTTCGAGTATATCGTCTGGTTTTTTCTTGGTACTCCGCCACCATTGTTCCATTTCCGTGCGAAGTCGCTCGGCAACTTGCTCCCATTTAGGATCAGCTTCTGTCGCAAAAATCGCTTTATTCACATTTTTTTCTTTGAAATGGGCAACTAAGACGGAGTAGGGCAATACTGCCTCATTTGGGTTTGCCCTGTTAAAGCTATCCACGTATTGAAACCACGCATCCATTTTCGACTGAAAGACGTGCTCCCAATCCGAGACAATCCACCCAAAAACATCAAGCGGTGCTTGTTTATTCTTCAGCCATTGCTCCGTCTGCATCCGCTGAGCTTTTTTTCCTTGTTCGTTTCATGGTGCGTCGCTTCGATTACATGTGCCGCCACCTTATCCCCCAAGCGAGCAGTGAGGACGGCAACCAGACTCATTTGGTCCAGCGGATTTTCGTGTTGTATTTGACGGTGTCAGCCTTATAAACAGCGAACGCACGACCATTCGTGATGTCCCTGTCTTTAAACGATTCCCTGTTTTGAAGGTCGACCACCCCAACCTTGATAATTTTTGTACGTGTCCAAGAGATTCTTAAAACTGGTGGGATTATCTCCGTTCGAATAGAGCAGCTTGACGATTCTCTTAAATGGCATCATGTTGTTTAACCAGGACCGTAACAGCATGGCTTGCAATCGCTCAGCATCGTCCGATCCTTTTCCAACTCCTTCTACGGCATACGTAGCCAGCTCGATGTCGGAGAAATGGTTCTTTAAAGGTCCGAGCGGATCAAACAACGACTCTAAAGAACGCTTGCTGTATACGCTTAAAAACTTTATGTACCTGTAAATCATAGCCAGACCTTGAGACTTGGGATCCAAGAGCTCAATGACCTGGTTTGTGGTTATCCCAGTATCCACCCAAAACTGCATTTGCTCGGTCTCCAGTTGTTTGGCAGTCTTCGCAAGATTCGGTATTGCTTCTGCTCCTTCGATCACTGTTGATGCATCACGATGGCCCAGGCGAGCAGTGAGTGCTGCAAGCAAACTCAGTGGCTCTCTGGTATTCGCCTTGTTATAAAGGCGGATGTAAGCTTCGATGGCAGCAAGCACCGAGCCGTCGTACAGGTTCATCTTTACGTCAGTGGAGGTCAGCACATGAAGCATGTCCGGTGTAATGTCTCCGGTGGAATGTCCCAACCGGATGATTTCTGGTGTAGAAAGCGGGCCAAGGTTCTTGTGAAACTCACTGTACGTCTCCAAAAGAGAAACAAACAGGTACTTCTTCCCCTTTTGATCGAGTTGCGCTTCGACCTCCTTGAGAGTCTTCATTTCTTCGAACCAGCGCCAAATCAGCAAATTTTCTATTCGTTTGGCATTGACCAAATCTATTGGCGTTGCCTCTACGACAAACAAGGCCAATTCATCATCACCCTAAAATATTCTCTCAACGATTGCAAAGGGTCAAATTCGGATCTGGGTCAAGCGATATGGGTCTGTCGTAAAACTCAACCCACTTGAAGACTGAAGTCGGGCTTTTAGAGTCGAAGTTCAAAAATTTAAAAATTTGATCCGGTGATTTTCCAGAGTCTACTTAAAACTGGATCTGCTCCGTCTCCAATTGCTTGGCAATTCTCGCAAGACCTGGCAGTGCTTTTGCTGCTTCAATTACTGTCGACGCATCCTCATAACCGAGTCGGGCCGTGAGTGTTGCAAGCAGACTCAGTGGCATGTTAGGGTTTACCTAGTTGTAGACCTCGACATAAGCTTTAATGGCAGCAAGCACACGGCCGTCGTGCAGGTTCATGTTTTCATTGAAGGATACGAGATAATTGACCTTATCACGAGCAGCGATGACCCTCGACGTAGAAGGAGAGCCAAGGTTCGTGTAACATCCGCTGTACGTTTTTAGTAGACGGACAAAAAAGCGTTTCTTGTTCTCATTTTGATTAAGCTGTGCTTCAAGCTCCTCAGGAGTCTTCATCTCTCAAACCAGCGCCGCATTAGTGTATCCTTATATCGTTTGGCATTGTCCAACTTTTCTGACGTTGCCATTACGACAACCATAGCCAGCACGTCGTCACTGAAGTATCTGCTTAATTTTTCAAATGGGTCCATTGCCAAGTCTGGATGACGCAGACTGAACATGTTGCAGAATTTTACCCACTTGTAACCCAACGTCCGGCTTTTAAAATCCAGCAGGTTAAAAACTTCGTCCGGAGTCTTTCCAGTGTCGATCCAGGACTGGATTTGCTCGGTCTCCAATACTTTGGCAATTTGCATCGTCTCGTCTAATTTCATAACACTGTCAATGATCGTCGATGTTTCGCGATCTCCATATCGAAGAGTAAGTGCCGCAAACAAGCTCAGTTTCTCAAGCACGGACGCGATTCAAATTCATGTGTGTGGCTGCAACTCACCAAAGAAACTTGATAGCTCCGAGCTAGTTCTTGCTTGCGATTTGCACACGCGACCTGCATGTTTGAGCAGAACATAAGCTTTGATTACAACGGATTTGCAGTTTGAACTTAGTTTTGTTGCTAGCCCTTAATTCGCTTGCATGGGGGGAAAATCAAGCCAGAAGAGATGACGAAGATTAACCTAGCTTTCGACAAGTCAACGCTCCGTCTGACACGATTTGATTAAATTCAAGAGGTAAGCAATGCATGGTACAGTGCGCGTGAGCAACACGAGCCAGACAACACTATCCAGTGCGCGTAATTCTAAGGGTAATTGGCAAAACGAAAGCTATGCGTGATGCAATACGCGTGAGTGGCCAAATGAAGGCTATGCATGACACATTACGCGTGAGTACACTAGCGTTGAGAAGCAATTTTGCGTCAACCGACTAACTATGATGTGTACTGCAAGGGCTACTTGAGCCGAATTCTGCTAGCTTGATAAATCTATTAAAATTACATGTGCACCTTCATTTTATTCAATTTTCTCTTCTTTATTAACGAATGTTCTCACAAAAGCTAAATGCCAACGACGTAGACAGCCCAAATGTTAACTTGCGTGCCAAAGTAGCCGCACCTGGCAGAAAGCGCTAGTAGCCAAAGATTGACGGTAGCCGCACCTGGCAGAAAGCGCTAGTAGCCAAAGATTGACGGTCACCGTCACGACCGGGTACATATATGTCGAAGTGTGAAGCGTTGCTAAGTTGAACGCGTATATAATTGAGTACTACCAAACACATCACGATCAATAAAAATTGCGACTTGACTTTCAAAAGCTTTTTACTTTGGTCAGTCCAGTTCTTCTTGCAGTCTCTCATATCAAGTTGATCGATATTTTCACGTGGTACATTGTACGAATTTTAATTTTTTATCAAGGAGATAATTCCCCAGGTTACCAGCTGGAGCACATGACTCGCTCCTCACCGCAACTTTAGATAGCAAAGTTGAGCTTTGATACTCGCGAAAAAACATTTTGCTCGCCAATTTTATGAAAAAGCATTGCCAGCTTTTTTTGTAACCAATTTATCGAAAGCCCTAAGTAACATAAGAAAGGCCAAATATCTTAATAGTCGTTTTCATGAGATTACACAGGATAGTGTTTTGCAAAAGCTGATGCTGAAATCTGCCAATTGCTTAATGTAATGGTCACAATCTCTGTCAAGTAGCCGGTACTTTCTAGGTGGCAACATTAAGATAATACGCTGAGAACTAGTTTACACTTGGTCATTGCAGATCGAACGGCGTTGAAGGTGAAACTAATGTATTCCATGCGTACTTCATTCTAAATAGTCGATTTGTTGCCAATCATTTATACAGCGTTGTGTGCAAAAAAAAAATTCTTGCGCACTGCGTCATGCATAGCCTGTGCGTTGTCACTGATGCGTATTGCTTCACGCTAACGTTATTGTTATCATTTACATGCACCAGCCTATCACACTTTTCTTCTTGTCAATCACACGTCGCTTTCTTGCAACTCACGTATTGTGGCAGGTGAATCCTTACTTTGTCACCTTCTGAGTATTTCTTCGTCTTCTTGTCAGGCTTGGAATTTTTCTACCCATTCACGCGAGATTAAAATTTGCATCATTAGTAAGGGCCAAGCCACAAACCTGTTTTTGTTATAGCACGATCATTGTTCAAATCGTCAGGCCGCGTGCGCAAACCGCAGGCAAAAATTACCGAAGTTACTTTTCAATAGCTCGAAGTTGTCAGATATCTTTGGTGGGGTGCGGTCACACACATGGATATGAGAATCGCTTTCTTTCAATTGATGAAACCTAATTTAGCGGCAAGCAAGCAGTCACAATATTGTGTGGCCAAGACTGCGTTGCAAACAATATAGCAAAGAGCTGCCATGCGAACGGCTTGATCTAGCCATTTCACAAGGGATTAACCGAGTGGCCTTTGACTAGTTGAACTAGTAGACTAGAAGCAGCCCAGCAAGTTACTCAACAAGCGAAAGAGCAAAGAAAACAAATTTAAAATTGAGAGGCAAGTCAGGGATTTGCGAGGCGAGAAAAGTCGAAGTGTGTCGGTCAGTTGGCAGAGCACAGTAATAAAATTTTATGTGTAGAGAAGACAAAAGACTGAATATATATAATTGTTGATCAACCGCTGGTTTTGTTGACAGCTGATCTGCATTATATTACCTACGCTTTTTGGGCACACATCTACCAGCTAGGTTTTTTCATGCAGTATATTATATGAAAGCGATTTTACACAGCAGACATATGTATGGTAGGACAATTTTTTCGGTGAGGTACCGGTTGTAGACTCATGATAACACATACGAGCAGCTTTACGTGTTTTGTCAAGCGCTATTATAAGCCTTTCGCATCAAGTTGTCTTCTCCAGAAAAATGGCTCGTCATTAGCAAACATCTACAATTAATGCCATCTCTATCCGAACCCTTGAAGCACAATCGTTATACTTGTCTACAAAACCGAATTTATCACTTCTATACCGAAGCAAGGCAACAGCTTTGGAATTACTGAAAGTTCCCGCCGCATGATGTGCAATCAGCTTTGACTTTGCTTGGTGTTGCTGACAGCAGGATGAGGCGGATGCATTGAGCTGAATAATGGATCATGAATGAAAGTACTGCTGCAGAGTCCGTGCCAATATATCAATTAATATCAATAAGATTCTGAGGAACTGCGCTTGAAAATACACCAAGTAAGTATATATAGTAATGACCATGCTACTTCTGTATCTGAGCAGGAGCGCGAGACGAGAACGGGAACAAGTAAGGGCAATAAGTTGGAGACCTCAGTGAAGGAGTCACATATATCTTTAACAGATTTGCAGCTTGTAACCGAAAAAGAAAGCGCATATAGGAACCGGAAGAAAATTAATGCAGGATGAACACGAGGCTGAGATTTTGTTTAAAGTGCTGGATACCAAATCTCTAGGAGAGTGCCTGGTGCAACAATGAAAATTGTGTTTTGCGAGTGAGATTATGTGCATTAACCAGAGTGCTTTTGCAAATTGTATACAGCCATAAGTATCAATGAAGGATGCCATTTACTAGCTGGTCGTGCAATCTCTTAAAGCTCTTTGATCGGATGACAATTGCTTGATTGAGACAAAGTTCTTATGCGCTTGCTGTAAAAATGACGTGAGCCTGGCGATAGCTTAATTCGAGCAATAACGCTGGCGAGTTGGTTTGCATTTGATTGATATAAGATTGCGCAAGAGACTTTGGAGACGCAAACAGATTTATCCGGAAGCAGTAAGATAATATTATTGTGGAAACGTTGAGACTTTAACACTTGGTACGAGTTTGAAGGATGGAATCCATAATTCACTCGGAAGTCAATCAAGCGGTTTCATTGCTTTACGTGGCTAGTATGCCATATGTTCGGTTGAGAAATTTACTTTCTTTTGGCTAATTAAGTTGATTATTGATACTAAATTATGCACTTATGCAGTGCGTTATCCTTATCTAGATTTCCAGTCCTATAACATATCTGAGAGCGATTAAAACATCCTTTTTGACAATCTGAAAAAATATGAATAGCTTTCAAACATGCTTATATATATTGATCGCATGTCTTTTAAACATACCTTTTTCATTTTTAAAGACAAGCTTCCCTTAAGTGTACCTCTATTCATTGCAGCTGTGACTATAGTGATATCTGTTGATTAAGCTAAATTGAGATAATCTGGTCGAATATGCGACCAACTCGTGGTTTCTACGGCAGGCCATAGTGCCAATGGCTGCAGCTGAATCTTTACGGCGTTGGATTAGTGAAAGCTAGATGTCGGGTGCTCATACACTGGAACAAAACATAGAGGCTAGAAAGAAGCGATTTTTTTAGTGAGCATTATCAGATGCAAAAAGGAGGAGTGATTATAGCATATCAAACCAGTCCGATTCAAACACTATATACTGCAGGACCGTGGTTCTGCCTAGAGAATTCCTGGCCTCGGAACAGTACGGAACATTCAACTGGAAATGCGTAAGAGCAGTAAGGCAGCGTCAAGTGCATCGTGGATAATGCTTAGAGCATTACATGCAACGACATCTGCTCGATGTACCTCTCATAAATGTTTTTACAAATTCAGTGAGCCAGCACAAAATGAGTTATTCTGCTCAATTTCTAGAAAGTGACAATTTCGAACGTCATCGATTGCTACATCGAGCCAACTATTCGCGACGTAGTGACCACATTACGAATTGTGAAGAAGGGTAACAAGCTGCTATCATGCGCACGCTTTGTGCTATAGCCAACGGCCTGCATCTACCAAGTTTTTTTGTGTCAATGAACGCGCGGGATACTATAAAATAATTGAAACAAATATAATCATTTTGGTAACATGTGCAGTGTGATTACCTATAAGATAGTCAGCGGAAATGCGGTTAGAGCTTAAATTACTTACATATTTTAGATTATCGAAACGTAATGTTTTTGTTAAGTTCTATGCTCTCAAAACGTCTTACTACCAATAACTTCTAATACTTTCATTTAATATTAGACTCGCCAATTTAGGTCCTATATGGTCAAAGATTGCATTTGCGTCCACCGTAATGCACCCTTCGTTACTTATTACACCATATATCTTATGAGATGGCGTCATATGCCTACTACAATGCAATTAATTGGTCCTAAACCATGTTATAATGTTATATAATTAATCAGTACTTGATATTTGAATGTTTTTTTGTCACGCAACAAGTTAATACTACGAGACAAACATTCGCAAGGAGACCGATGTATAACACAATCCAGACGAAGTAGAAGCACCTTATTGTCTTCTTTTAAAAGACGTATAGAAGGATGTATTAGAATCGTGGCCCTCCTTCTACATACAAGAAAAGCCTTTTGCTCTCAAAGCCCGCCTTTTGTTTGTTCATTAAAAAGTTGTTGTACCGGAGCTAGGACGAACTATAAAGTTTCATGAAGACGTAGTGCCTCTTTTGCAAGAAGTATGACAGCAGCGCTCGGCAATATACCCCTGTGTAATAGCGATACCACTACGGTCAACTACAAAATAAGCCTATACTCTATCTCGTAAGTAAATGCTATGCTAGGACTGGAAAGGTGTCCATGACAACAGACCACACACCCTTGACTTTACAATCGTTTCAAGAAAAAGAAATCAACTTTCTATCAATAGTGGATGAAGCCCTCTTAAAATCCCTGAAAGTTCGATCAGCGCACGCAGTATATCTTTGACCGTAAAAATTATCGGATCTTTGGTGAAGAAAAATCAGAACGTGGTTTTCCAAGGCCCTCCTTCGCCATTTTACCTAAAGATGGTGTATGTCATGAAATGGACTTGGTTTCAGTGATTAAATACTGCGTGACACGGCGATGGTCTTTATCAAAGAGGCAGTTGCTGCCATCGACATATTTATACATGCACATCCCGAGGCGGCAATGATTTATACGAATACCGTGACAGAATGCTACATGAAAGTGGGACATCGTACACGCTTACAATAAGCGGTCACTATCCCCGCGTAGACGCCGAATTCTGGATGGCACGATGTACAATGTACAAAGTATTCGACTTATCGGCGAAAATTATCAGTATACCATACAAAGCAGTGACATCACGGTCAGTGCTCTAAGCGGTATACTCTGGAAGCGGTATCGATGCCCCTGCGTTATTTGATCGTCGGGTGACACAATTGATCAAGCACCAAAGGGCGAAGGATCCGACATATTTGGTGACACTTCTAGTTATGGTGATTAAGAGCACAAGAATACAGACGAAAGAACTGTTGTTCATTTGCGAGCTGTAAAAGAAGCACGAATTGACTATACGCTGATGCAGACATATTTGGTGTAAAATATGTTCTTTTTATGGTGGTTGATAAAGAATCATGGTCTTTTAGTAGATAAAGCTAAGGTCAAGGCCATTATGGGTTGGCCGGGCAAACAGGCCCAAGGAAGGGTCTAGCCAATTGCTTACACAAACACAGTGTAAATGCGCAGAAGTGACTAAACCACTGACTGTCCTTCCTAATAGGACAAATGATAGATGTAAGAAACTCATGAATTTTAGGCATTTGATAAAATTGATGGAAGCCTTTTGCAGACGCCATCCTGGCCTTGCCGATTCCATAAAGACTACTCAGTTTTGTCTGTGAAGCATTAAGGTTCTGTCATTGGCAGCGCGCTGTTACAAGCGACGACGAAAGACAAGATCAAGTTATAGCAATTTGTATCTCGGCACTTCTAGCTAATGGATAGCTATCCTGTCCATATCAAAAATGTATTTGCGATGCAGTATGCTCTCGTCGATTCAGGGCTTATCTGTTTAGGTGTAAGATATTTGCGATCGATACAGATAATGCGTCGCTGCGCACTTCAACACAGTTACCCCGACTTTTGCAAAAAAAGACCAGCTGACTTTTTTTCCCGTCAAGTATGACTTCGTTGAAAAATGTAGCCAAAAGAGAGATTGTTTTGGCCAATGCCAAATCACGTTAACAAGAACATGAGCTACAACTTTGACGTCGTACCGACTTTGGTATGCCTTCGCGTGAAATGACACGTACGTAACTTCGCTAAAGCTCATCTAATAAAAACTGAATATTGTACCCAAACAAGAAATTGCTGGTGCGACTGATGGCAGCCACAATTTCTTTAAAACGCAGCTAAATCTCACGCTTTTCGTTTTTTTATACTAGCTGTGGACGTTGTCTTGTAGAGCGCGAGTTTACATTAGCTCGCTATTGAAGCCGGACTGTTGTTTCGATGCGTTCTTCCATATAAAGTCCCTCTCCATGATGAGAAAATATATTAGTGTGTCCTATATATGACTCACAACTCACTGCTTGGCGGTCATGTCGATCGAAGAAGTCGTAGTACTCTTTGTTGGTGGTTCAAGCTATATATATGGATTGACATGTATTTACGAATGTGCAAACTTCGCCAGCAAATCATCAAATGCAGCTACACTATTTTCTAGCTTGCCGGTGATATCGCGCTGTTGACAGTCAATACGTATGAAAAAGGTTGCGCCAATAATGTAGTTTATATTGAGCAAAAAGGCTAAGTGATTGTGCCGAACACGGTCCACGGCGCCTCAACAGTAGCGCTGTTTCTCAATCATGTTGTTCGACAACTGACTAAGACCCCCGCGTAATGGTTTCTTTCTTAAAAAGTTTTTTTGAGGTGCTTGACTCCAAGTTAGACATATCCACAGCAAAACTGCCGCACACCAATGGTCGATATGAGCGAGCGAATCGCGTCGTCTACTATATGTTGCGCTTTTTGCGCACAGAAACATCAAGACGTAAAAGGAGCACGCTTTCGCTCGCTGAGCTTGCATTGAACAATGCCGTTTATGCCCCAGCAGGTTCCACGACTTTTTGCGTAAGTAATTTTGCTATTTTCTGCGTACTATTCCCCCAACCATGTATTGACTCCCATATTGACGAAAAATATTTGGCCGAACGGCTTGCTGAAAATATTCCGTCTACGATGCGTAGACAAACCAGACACTTAGACCGACTGAAATTCTCAAGCCACGTACAGGAAAGACATTTAAAAGGACAATTTTGCCCGAAGGAATTAAAAGACGAAATTGATTATTATTGCCGTTTATGCCCCAGCAGGTTCCACGACTTTTTACGTGAGTAATTTGGCTATTTTCTGCGTACTACTTCCACAACCATGTATTGACTACCATATTGTCAAAAAAATTGCCGAACGGCTTGCTGAAATTATTCCGTCTACGATGCGTAGACAAACCAGACACTTAATCCGACTGGAATTCTCAAGCCACGTACGGGAAAGACATTTAAAAGGACAATTTTACCCGAAGGAATTAAAAGATGAAATTGATTATTATTCGCACGCAACACTATCCCCATGATAATTTCTATTTCTTTTTGAAGAGGAAGGGACACCCTCGATTAAAGACTCACGGCATTCTGAGCTCTTTCTTTGGCAAAATTTTGTCCCGACCTTTTGGTTATGGTGGCAGCGTCTTCGACAAGACAACGCTTTTTGTAGCTAAATTTTAAAACAAAAGTGCCACGAGCAGAGCTCCCGGATTCCACAGCATATGGAGTGCCCATGGTAGCATGACGTTGTTGATTACAGGTAGCAGGCAACAATTTTATCGCAACTGACGACCGCTGCGAAGTCGTACTGAAGGTACCACCGCTCTCGCAGGTCGAATTTGCTGGTCGGCTCTGCTGAAGTTGATGCAAAATGCGAGCAACGAGTACCAGTTCTTATACTTGGGTGTTTGGCCTAATAGAATATTGCTGAATTTTGGACAATTATGGAAAACAAAACGGACCATTACGGTTTGCCGTGATGAAATTCGAGGCCCCTTATCTCCAAAGCCACTTAACGAGCACGGTAGTCTGCATAAAAAAAACTCCTGTGGAATTTTGTTAAAGCCGCGCGTGCTAATCGAGACCGGGGCCCGATTGCAGAGACACCTCGAAGGGGAACACATTTGACTCATTGAGCACAAACTTAAAGCTCACTCGCGAGATTGGTTTTAAGTTAGCTTCATTCCGATGTGACTGCACTTCATGCTCTTGCGTCTCATCGAGGTTCTCGATTAGAGCCTTGACTTATCAGGCACGAGCATTCGATTGGGAACAGACACAGATTGCTTGGGTTTTGAAATGAAAATACTGACCGCTTGTGTGCACGCAGTGTGCGACGCATGGGTATACGAGTGTGCGGCCCACGTGGTGATAGGTGTCGCAATCTCACGAAATGAACTCGGACATTGTCAATGAGAGCACTCGCCCTCTCTACCGTCCAATACCGAGGTTGGCGGTTCGTAGTCAACCATAGCGCTCGAGTCTTGGTTACTTTAAGCAGAGCATATACGACGGCTTTTCGCGAGCGTGCAATACGAGCTATCAAATCGTCGTCCGACGGCATACCGTACTTACGCTGGGATGCCGTAATGAATTCGAACATCTGGGGCTTAATGCGAGTAGTTAAAATTTTGCCGATTTCAGAGCACAACGGTGCACTGGGTGTGGCCAACAATATAGTATGTTTGTCGATTGGCAATTGATTGATCTGTAACTTCCATTATATTTTTGCGAGGGATTTTAACTTTTAAGGAACGAGACAAGTCATAACAGTGATGTCCGATAGATAGAAATGTTGGAATGAATATCATAAATTTAGTAAATCGAAGAAGTAAAAATTCTTAGCGCAGCAGAGTTACACCAAACCAGTTTGTGTGTCACACTATATTACGGGATTTACATATTGTGACTTATAAGGCGTGAAATGTTCTCATCACCCAAGAACTTACGTACAGGGTCTAATGACCAACGCCAATCGCATATAAGTAGCAAGTACACTCTAAGATGGTGATTATAGGAATTAACTATGCACGATTTTTAGAGCCAATTTCTAGTTACTTAAAGATTAGTCTACAATTGGAATATAATATGAAGACTACGCTTACTCTTGGAGTCAGGCTGATAGCAATCTGCAAGACCTTTTTCGTTCTAAATATATGGCAAATAATAGAGATCTAAACTTACACTTGCTCTTGATAGACAGCTCCGGCAGCACTCATGCAGAAATTACATCGAAAAAGGAATGACTAGGCGTACAAGACGGATGCTTATCGAGATCCATTAGTGCAATTATTTATCGCAGGTGAAGATGCCAAAGTCAAGTGAATAACTCTTCAACAGCAATCATATATCAATCGCAATTACTAGGCATACAGTTTGCTTCTGTATAATGTCAATACGGTTCGAGTCAATGTTTCGAGCGATAAAGACCTGAAGTACAGTATACCTTGTGAGTTATATGATGCTTCAATCAGCAATTATTTGGGCCGATGTAACCTCTTCGTTTCCCTCATATGTACATGTAGGTGGCTAGGTCTGCGAGGTCCTATGAGGCCTATCAAAGGGCCAAGTTTGCTGCTCATAGTTTGCTTGTTTGCAGAGTCAGCGAGGTATTGGATCGAACCGACTTTCTTTGGCTTGCCGGAAGCTGATTAAAGCGCGGGCACATTTCTGCCTGAGTAAGATGGTGCATCGGGCACAATAATCAAACAGCATAGCTTTTCATATATATGGATTGCCCTATTGGCACAATGACACCTGATAGAGACC
Organism: Plasmopara muralis; assembly: GCA_003676415.1. NCBI lineage: Eukaryota > Oomycota > Peronosporomycetes > Peronosporales > Peronosporaceae > Plasmopara > Plasmopara muralis. The sequence continues at coordinate 31,006 of RCHQ01000263.1, read as the reverse complement.
TGCTATTCTTCACTACGGTCTGACAACGTTGTACTAGCTGATAGTAATTTTTTTGCTAATGGCGACAAGGGAGAGAGCTGATCGTGTGCTTACAGACACACTGAAAGGTATCCGCGCTGATTCGCTACAGCTGTAGATCCATGAGCTATCTTATGTTGAGTTTGTACTTATAAATGCGGTTTGTGCGTCTTCAGGCCCTACATCCATGAATACAAATCGACTGAGAAATCGTAAAGGTCCGCAATATACGAGAGACTTTGAGAAATTTTTTTTCCATGCCTCTAGTTTGAGACCAGTCAACTGTCTGACAAGATCATGGGATGCGATTGCATTTGCACAAAATATATAAAAGGATTTTCGAAGGAAATTACTATTATATAGGGGAGAAATTACACTTTAGAAAGGGTAAGTTAAAATTTACGAACTATATGCAGCGTCAATTCATCGCTTCAAGGTCTAGAAAGGGCACGTTTTGACGTACATTATCAACCACCCAAGAAGATCTCGATGCTCCAAACATTTCAAGCGAGGCGTTGTAGGAGGTAATACTATTTTTAGAAAATTACGCATCCCACCCCTACTGGCCCAAAGCTATGCTAGTGCAATTAGAAAACCTTTACAGCCCTGTTCCGGACAGTGCGGATCACGTGTCCTTGCTTGCTGAGATGTTTGTTTGCTCGACAAGGTTTGTAATTCACGATTGCCCCTTGTTGGGAAACTGTAAGTCAGGAGAGTTTCTATTCTCAGCATTCCAGGGAATTAAAAGTTTCTGTGGATATACACCAATTGGGTAGATTTTTCTATCGTAGCTGTATGTATTTAATGAGTTGAGTACAGAGCAGACACAATCTTGGGCGTTCCATTGATACACTGACTGCACTAAAGAGATGATTTCTTGAGTGTCTTAGTTTGCACTTTTTGTTTGCAAGTTAGAAAGCATGGGCGCTGGCGGAGCCTAGAGCTCGCCAGAAAGGCTTTTGCTCTCAACTAATGTGCTCCCAAAAATAAAAGCCTAGGTAGTGTAGTTAGTGTCCAGCCGTTAGCCCGAACTTCTTGCAAGCGTAAAGTATACTTGGTCACCTGTTATCATGACTGCTTAAATGCTATCTCTACCTTCATAACCTAGATAAGAAGTGATTGATTTTGGTTTTCTTACACATGAATACTATAAAGCTTGGTCGCAGCGGGCGCTATTGCCCGTGCAACTGGGGCATGTGCTGCTTGAACCTTATCTTGTAGAGCTAGAAGGCCACGACTTATAAGCAGCATGAAGGGCTTCAAGTTCATCCGTCGTTCAAAATGTCGGCCTTTCTCTCGAATAGCGCAAAGCGCGTGTCCGACAAATGCAAAAAGGTTGTACAAATCATCTTGAAATCTATATGAGGGCTCAGATTTAAAAGCCGTTCTACGGGGGCGTTGGATTGACTACAAGGTGCTTCCAGATGTGACGGGGTTCCACCGAACCTTGCACAAAGAAGTCAGTTACGCGATCTTCCGGTAAAAGACGAGGTGGGTTATAAGAAATGGAAGTATGGAATAGACTGTAATTTGAACGCGCCTAAAATAAACAAAGTATCTTTTCACATCTGATTAGATAATATTTGAGACAGCGACGATATCTTTCATGATAAACTCTTCTTCTAACGCTTTTTTCAAGGCAAGCCAGCATCTAACAAGCACGCCACCAAAAAATTTTCGCTAATCGTAAATGAAATTTTAATCCGCTTGTAATTGGCGCCCCTTTGTCAATATTCTGTCCTTTTGATAGCTAAGCTTACAGCCTACATGAGTTATGTGACTGTTCAATGCAAGCTTCTTCGTAGCCTATGCAACACCAGTTCGTCAAGCTTGCTGCCTTCATGACAAACTGCCAAATCATTCGATAAACTTCTTGCGTTCTCTCTCTTTCGCATTTAATGCTGCAACGCGTCGCTTGTTTCTAGCACTAAGATCCTCTCTCACGACTCGTTTCATGCGCTTATAAATGTCGGGCACTGAGTGAGTATGGAGATAGCGCAGTGGATCGATCTTTGGAGCATAGTGCTCTCCTAGCACATTACGCCCTAAAAAGTTGAAACAACGACACAACACTTACTTAGCTGATAGTAAATTGCATCAGATAAAAGGAAACGCACCCCAAACTTGAGCGACACCATTTGTGGTGCGACGGAAGTCGAGAGGATCTTCTTCGAGTGTCATAATCTGCAAATGCCTAGGAGGCAAAATGTTGATAAGTGCGCAATTGTGCTCAAGTCTCAAAGTTTCAAGCTGAAGTTTTAGTTTGCTTTGAGTCTCGACCCTTGACGTCGAGTGCAATAGCCGCTTGAGATCTTCTTGCATATCCAGAGATGCGTCCTTTTCCAGTACGTCATCTTTCTGCCAATATTTTAGCTTGACCTTTTTGACCCTGTCCCGCGTAACGCTCTTCCTCAAATTAAACTCATCTACTGCGTGCACCACGCGAGCAATTGGACGAACGTCGCTCTCTCTCAAATAAGTTTTCAACAAAGTAAACGCTGTCTCTATCTTCACCTTATCCACCGCTGCTACCATGCACAAAAGCGTGTACGAAACTTCTTGCGTGACTTCGTCAGGGCAAATAAGAGCATCCAACAACTGGATCGGCGTCGTCATCCCGTAAAAACACTTCAACTACCTTTCCATGTACCGTAATTTACTATTGTATTGTAACAAATTAATTCACGAGCTTTCTTGACTCAGTATACTGACTGTACTATTACGGTCCATACACAGATTGCATGGTTTGCATCTCCCACTCCCTAGCCCAAATCAAGTAGCTCTCTTCGCAGATCTCTTTTCAAGCGTCAAAACCTAATTACACGCGCTTGGGCCTGCGACTTGAATTGGCCGCATTTCGTTGCTGCTCCTTCATCAGCCGCACTTGCTCAAAGCGCTTTTCCAAATTACACATAGACTGGCCTAGCGAGTCCAATTGGTTCGAGTGATCGCCAAGTGTCTCGAACATGACGCCTTGCTGGGCTGCGAGCTGCTGCTGCGTCTCGGTAGTACGAGCCAGTAGATTCATAAGCATAGAACCCATATTGCCCAGTCCTCCCTGTCCTTGCGCTTCAATGGCTGTACTTGTACCTGAGACTGGCTGTGCCTGAACAATCGCGCCGCTCTCAGTGCTCCTCGCTTCAGGGGCCGGCGTGGGCTCGGCTACGGGTTCGGGCTTCACTGGGGCCGGTGGTTGTTGCTCCCTTAGTACTGTCTCTCCCGCGGATTGCTCCTGTGAAGTGGGTGGGGACATACTCATTTGCTTGGACGGCGTCGACCTGGAGCGCGACAAGGAGACGGGCTCGGGTAACGCACCACCGTTGGCAGCTGCCATGTTTTTGAGTCGTTCGTCCATGTATTTAAGCACTTTTGCAGCAATTTTGTGCAAAATCTTCGCATCCACGTGATGATGGCTCTTGACGTCAAAGACAAAGACGGAGCCAATGCAAAAGCCGTTTGGAGTTGTGATAGGCACACCTGCGTAGAAGCGCACGGCCGAGGCGCGCGTGACGAGTGGGTTGTGTCGAAACCGCTCGTCTAAAGACGTATCCTCGACCACAAGGGCGCGCTTCGCATGCATGATCGTATGGGCACAGAGTGCCACGTCTCGCGGGATCTGACGCTGTGTAAGCCCGCTGTTAGCTTTGAACCATTGCTTTTGTTTGTCGATAAAGCTCACAGCCGCAATGGGGCACTTCATCTCCTTGCACGCAATGCGGCAGAGCTTGTCAAACTTTTCATCGGGCTCGGACTCGAGGATGCGGTACCGAGCCAATTCTTCAAGACGCTCGTCTTCATTCTTGGGCGTTGGAGCGCGTGGCCACGGATGTTTCCAGTCAAAGTTGAGTGCGTACCCGTATTTGCTGTTTTGTTTATCGGTGGTGCTACTGTGTGATGTCATGGTAGATTAGACACGAATCACTAGACGAGGTCAGCAAACGACGCACTTCACTACGAGTGGAAACGTAAACGGTGAGGTCTTTGGATTGTGAAGTGCTGTGGAAAGCAGCGACCCCGACCCACGGCCTCGCAGAGGGAAACTGGCGACGACCCAACGACTTCGCCCAGGACGAAAGGCTTGTCCAATCGCCACACAGCCAAAGTTTAGCCGCCCAATCAGCAGAGAGGAATAATATTCAGTTCACACTCTAGCACTAAGTAATGCTGAAATTTGAAAACAGACTTTGCCATCAAATATTGGACATAGGATAAAGGCGAGCGACGCGACGACCGAATTGTCGAAGTGATGACAAAGCCGCGCAAAAAATGTCATGAGGACAGTTTGTTGTCACCCTATATAGATGGAATGTCCATCCTGTGTCGTCGATCTACCGGGAAGGATAAGTTACATCTTTCTTGAAATCCCGCTTTACAAGTCACTGACTCTCTGACCCCAGGCATCAAAGCGTGGTCATCGGTACTGATTATCTAGTGTTGGACGACGGGATGACGGTCGCTCCAATGATGATATCAAAATTTAAATTAACATTAATCTGCTTAAACAAATTGAAACAATACTTAAGGCAAAGAAAACCAATGCTGTTATGCCACCCGGTTTGTCTTTCAATAGATAACAGTAAGGGGCTGGTTGCTGATAAGATTCAACTTTTTTTGATACGAAGGTAGATACTAATACCGCAAAAGTTAAAATAGATCAGACTGTGGTCATCTGAGGCAAAGACAAGAAATTTACCTGTCAACAATGATAAACACTTTTTTTTAATAGAACTTCTCATTATTCCAAGCTATGACGATGGAAATTTGTTCTTCAACCGTCATTGTCACGTCCGTGGGCACCACTTCTTAATTTGAGCTTGTGTGCTCACTATCTGGCTGTCCTACTGAATCAAGTTGTATCACTTCACAGAGATTAAGCTGCCAACTTCTAGTGTGATGTTGCAATGCGGTCTATCAAGGGCGTACCGTGTTCAAGATCTCACACTACACAAAGATACATCGTACTACATATCGATCAACTTTTTGCTTAAACGAGGATTAATGATCAACCATGGAGTTGTGCCAGACCAAAAAAAACTGAAATGTTCAATCGCCACAAATTGACGTATTCACTTTTACGACGCTGACTCATCAAAGCTTAAGAATGCATGCCATGGTCTTCTGAAACTACCCTTCACTAACCGAGGACCAACGTAGACAATTGCGCATTCTCACTATAAAGGTAACGGCAAATTATATTGTAAAGACCGCAGACTCGGTACCTTTAGCCAGATTTCGAGGAACAATTTCGCCGTAAATATTCTCGCTCAGAAAGGAAAAATTGAAAAATTGAAAAGATGCAGCACCTTAAAGACTTTAAACTTCCAAATCGCATCGCAAACGTGTCTTCCTTCAACCCTACGGCAAATTTGACCATCAGTCCGAAGGAGGACTTACCAAACTAGAAGACACTGCCACGTAAGCGAAAAAAAGATCAGAGAGAGGATGGTCAAATAAAGCTGAGATCTAAAAGTAAAAAAAAAATGTTCCAATTTATTCTAATACGAAGATCCCCTGACGACGCATAATGTTATGTGAGCCGTTCATTATTTTCGCCTTCCATTGTTTAGCCATTGAACAATAGAAGGGGTAGCAAGAAGCTATACAAAGTCGAGCTTTCAACCAAAGCGATGAGAAGAGAAAAATTGTTGGTTTTGAAAAATATATCGAAGGTATATGATCCCTGCCGTCATTCCGGTAGTAAATAAGGAGGTAATCAGGAATTCGAGGAAGAACCCAAGCACATCAACTTTTTTTAGATCCTGCACTATATAATTGCATTCTATTCTACACTTAGATCGCTTTAGATTGTGGGAAATGAACAGCCGTGCACTCCTCCTCTGTGCAAAGCGTTCACTGTATATGTCACAAATGGCAGCACCTTATGGTTCCAACGCTTACGTAACGACTTTACTGCATCCGTCGAATGCGCAGCTTGCACTGCTGTAGAAAATTGCTGGCTATATAAACATGATGAGGAGGCCGCATACGCCTGCTGTTAATAAGATGTAATGCATCACGGCGTTTGAAATCTTCAAGGCATGTTTTTGCTTGGCAGCACAGGTTTGATAGCCCCGACAGGTAAGCGTTTAAGCTGGCAAAAGTCATTTTCTTACAAGTGAAACCTAAACCTATTCCTTCAGAATGAAGGTGGAGCGGTTTACAAAAGTGGCAATGATCACGAATAAGGAAGTGCTCGTTACGTTTGCACTCTTATGCCTTCATCAATTACATTTTTTTGTTTCCAAGAAATACATCAATAATCATTTCCTCTCCGAAGAATGTTGGGCTCCGCCAACACAGATTCTCTTTTTGTTTGCAAGCAGAATAAACACGGGCTTCAAAAAGTCAGTCATGAACTAAGAGTTGACGGTCTCATTTACTGTTATGTCTCCCCAAAAAACAAATTGAGATGGATTTGTTTGTCAATAGCCTTACGTTGTTCTTTTATGCACCTAACTCGTTCGAGTTCATGCCGCGAGGATAAAAAGTGTGGTCACACGACGGTAACCCTGAGATAGCAGCTAAATGTATATTCCTTAAATAGGGAGTTTGAAGTCAAGTAGCTATCCATCTACGGCATTCCAGTGGACAGCTTAACTTTAAAATACACAATGAAATAAGAATTTGCTGCTATGTTTGAGGGATATATTCTGCCTCGATCACGGCAGCCAAATGTATTTTTATCCACCTTAACCGATTTATAGGGTCGATAACAAAAAAAGAAGGAAAATAATACATACTAGTTGAGGAAAGAGGAACCATACTCGGGAAGGGCTAACATCTCAAGATTAGTGGATAGTAGTTGATCGTTATTAAAATGTAGCTCTTGAGAGCTTGACAGCTTTCGTATTAAGTGTAATGGTGGATCGCTGGCTTTACACGGGCGTGTACGAGGTAATGAAAAGCTGTTTTTCGCCGTGAAAAGCTTCAGCTTGTCAAAAAATGGTGCGAGCCACCAAATGATAGCGACTAGCCAAAATTGATTAATTGAAACTTTTAGAGTACAAGAAAACAAGTTGTTCTGGTCTGCGCAAGTAGGAAGTTTGCTAACATTTCTAAGGCTAACGAAGACCTCGGAGCACGGAGTTACTTTCCATTGATAAATATGACTTGGCCTCGGGATAATAAATAGCATAAACCCAGATTTAATTAAAGGAGTGGTTGCCAAAACACCAGACCCCACGCAACTTTTACAGCGACAGAATATTGATGGGGGATTTTCTCACCACTAGTCTTTTGAAAAGAAACCTAACCAATGACATGCCGGAAATAAATGTTGAAGGTTTCGGAGGAAATAATGTATTGCGAAGGTAGACGAGACTACTAAATATCCTACTTAGAGGGTAACAACTTCTGCTGCCCTATAGGAAACATCACAAATGTGAGCTTCATAGTTCCGCACGTAAGTAGCTGAGCACTACTTATGAGGAATAAGAAAACTCAACCCGTAGTGGGAAACAAACGTTGCAACAGAATTTTTCTAGCAGGTGACATAACCCTCCAAGACAAAGTGGGTGACGTTGTTATACAGGTGTACCTACAACAGTAGAAAAAAAAGCTTCATATGAAAAATTAACAAGGATGCGATGCCAAATATCCTATGGGCACCATGTGGCTGACGAATACTCTGTGTTTGTCGTGTCACGGGTAGACGCGCTTTAATAAGAAACATTGCTAGAAGTATTGAAAATAGATAATTTCAATGAGCTTGAAAGTACTGAATATCTGGCGGAATATTCTGAAATGTAATATTTATAAATATACAACTTTAAGCTAAGGATGTACAGATATTTACTATTTGAACAAGCTTGTAATGAAATAGACTCATTGGCAGTACAAGATGTGCATGGCTTTAGATATTTTAAGATCTATAGCAAAAGATGTATAAAACGCAGTGTTCGGACATCGGTCCTACCGGCTAAATATATATAAAAAGGGAGGATTGAGGCACGGATCCGTAGCTACGCACGATTTACTATGTCACAAGGCAATGACCATTGCTACAAAAGCAATATGAGATTATTGATAACTTTTTCTCCAAAACGGCTAAGATTTGCTCTATGTGCCAATTTAAACCTTCACACTCGTTACCGACTTTTCAAATTTAAGGGCCAAAAGAAATTGGCAACAGCTTCATGGTTTAAATAGGCCAAGCAGTGCAACGGACCCTGCACACACACCTATCCCAATGAAGGACAATTGCTGAGCAACATGTCTGGGTGCACGCTTTATGGTTTTCTAAATCTTATTTGATTTATTACTACCGTGTCTGATTACGGGTCCTCTTGCAGCGCTAACATTTTTCGTTGGGTAAGTCTTATTCTTGAAGTGGCTCAGATAGCCTTGTCAATTCTGCCGTAGAAATTGCTGTTGTAGCTTAGTCTCCGCCTATAAGCCTTCAGCTTTCATGATTAAATGTATTTATTTGTTTGTCATGTCTTGTGTCCCTGCTTATTTTTTAATTAGAAGATGCACCTCTTTCGTGCTCGATGACGTCACGACGTACATCAGCTGCGAGTTGCAAATGCTGGGGATGATATTGCTACTTCCTAGTCTTCTCTTTCACAATTTCTTGAACACCAAATATATCCACAGCGCGTAGTTGGAGCCGTCGAACGGCAAAACCTTCAATGGCTCATAACAGCTTCGATTTCTGAAAAGCTAAGAAAAATCGTCGAAGACGCATTTAGCTTGGAATTACATTTTGAAGTGGCATTTATTACCGAGCAAATCGTTTGAGCCCAAATTGCTTGTGCGATATACGGAAGTGTAGATCAATGCGTGGATGAAAATGTAACTCCTAGGACTAAAGCTTTTAATCAACTCCAAACGTATTCAACCAATTTTAACACTAATCACGGCGTAAGTCAAACCTGACTGGCCCTCGAACACCAAAAAATTGAGCCAAGTTAAAGATCCATATACTTTGCTGAGTGTGTACGCAAAACATTTACCAGCATCATTCTTAAGTGAACGCGGGGAAATAAGTACTCGCCGATTCACTTCGGCGAACTTGCGTTTTTTTATTCTCACAACCTCCTGGTGCGATTGCCTCAAGAAAATCAAAGTAGGCAGCTTTGCAGCAATATACTAACTAGACACCACTGCGAGGTAAAGCATAATAGCTCCTCATACCTTTCGTGATGGGTGTGGTAATGCTGTAATTTTCTGTGGCTCAAAAGGTTGGTTTGTCTTTTGCAAAACTTGTCATGAATAAGACTACAGTGGGCAAATTGGTATAACGGGTAAAGCAATTCGTTTCTTTAGTTTTACACTTGTGCGTTATAAAAATTTAATGAGGCAGACATAAGTGAGAAATTTCGCTTGACCACAGACAGATGAAGGCTTTTAAGCATAGCCACCCCGTTCATGACAAGGAGAACTTGTCATGCAGTACGCACTGGTGGAGGTCTGAGTATGTATATTGGATTGTAAATAATATACAGACCATGCATCGCTGAGGATGGCAGTAAATACGGCCCATTTGCCCTAAAGACGGCAAGTGGCTGTTTTTCCTCACTAAAAGGAAATGTGCTGAATGAGTGGCTAGCCAGCTTAATATTCTTGTCAATTTACATTTGCCAGGCTGATTTAAAGGCTGGCTAATATAATTAGAGCTGAAAGGTCTATTGACGAATGGATACATTAATTGGTCGGCAGTCATCGCAGCTGCAATCTATCGGTAAAGAGACATTCCGCTGGTTTGGCAAATCGTGCTAAGTCGTGTTTCATGCTAGGAAGACTTTTAGTACAATATACATAAACATATAATTAGTGGTCCATTAGGCCAAGGAAATTTCTCAGTGTGTGCACCACAAAAGTGGCCCACTTGTACAAGGAGTCATTCTAGCATGTGAAGGGTCCACAATTTGCGACTTACGCGTTGGCATCATTGCAAAATTTTGGCAATTGCGGTTGAATGTTGCCTATAAAGCTAATAGTAGCAATCATTTCAGGACTGATAGATATATTAACATCTAAAGGACGGGCTTTAGTCTTTTAATTCACCACCTCTGAGATATTTAATGAGTCAAAAGCTCATTAGCGCTGAGCCCTTCGAGGTTTAGCAGCTCTTGCATCTCTGGCAAATCTCTTAGGTGAAGCTTATGTGCATTGACACAATAACCAGCTAAGCTGTTAGTTTTACGTATGAATAAGGTATTGTTGTCAGCTTTAAGATTGTCCACGAATTTCAGGAATCGATTCCGCAACGCGTCTCTATTCATCTTTAAGCGGAGCGTTGTTATCCGGTGTATCTACCAATTTTCTAGGCAAAACGACCGTCTGCTATGGTAAATGGTGTTTTGAGCCGAAGCTATGTACGTTGTATCTATATTCAGTCTACCTCGAGGCTATAATTGCTGTTTAAAATTGCTCTTTTTGCCTTTATGGGCTCGTAATGGTGTAAAATCAACAGCACTCACCGATTTAATAAGGCTTCGGCTGCAGTTACTGACGCTTATCCTACCATGGCAGTCATTCGTTGAACCCACTAGTCATATCTAGCCGTACTTGCATTGATTGCCTCTTTCATCGCTTAGACTACTCCTGACAGCTGAAGCTACAAGAATAAGAATATAAAGCTCGTCATCAGAATTACAAAAGGAGATGATACAAGAAATATGGCGAGCATTGCACCGCATGAATCTGCTCAGCTCAGATTATTAGAAATTATGAAGCGACGATAGGATTATGATACGGGGCCAAATATTTAGTTACGAATAAATACATTTAAATCTTATATAACGCAATCAAAAACGACAACATGGACTATGATACTCTTTAATTGACTTTCGAGTAAACGTTTAGACTTCGACCAAGAACGCTTGTGTCTTTTAAATTCCTCAAAGCCTCGAAGAAGTGCACATTCACCCATTGTACAAATGCACCGATCCGTCAAAGCTATTTCTTGTGTCAAATTTCGTCACGTACACGTCTCGTTCTTTAGTCATGAAGTAGCATCCTAGTCGCACTTACACAAATATGGCACGAACAAGGAGGTTTTGGCGAATGCACGACTTCAAAGTAGCTTCCAATAAGTTGCGCACTCCGTTGCTCACCTAAGACTGTGTAAACTCAGCACGAGGGCTCTTGCTGACGCGTACAATCATTCTAATCATCGCTTGTTTACTAAAACAGGCATTCTCTCATTTTTTTGGTAGCTAGCGCCTTCCTATAGAAACAACAACTATTGCTACTGATATATCGACAGCAAAAAAATTAAATGCTGAAGACGACTTCCTGCAAATTTACTCGCCATCAATGCATTTAGGTGTTTGTAAAAAGCTGCGTGGACGTACTATAATGAGTCTTCACCAAGTAGTGCAATAGTATGTTGGCGCAAACATGTATTTGTCAACCGAAGATAACAGACACAAATTCACTATACTACATGGCATTTAGCATTTACTGACCGGCAGGTAGTTGTGCAACTATAAAGCGCTGAACATAGAAGCCGAGCAGCTATCAAACGAACAACAGAAACATTCATTTAGCTTTATGGCTTCTCCAACACACGAAATGAATCAATATTGTTAGCACTGGGCTCTAACAATTGACTACCATTTCTTGCCTTGCCTCGCCTTTATCATCTCACACTCTCGCAATCTATATTTTCTGGCTTTTTCGCGAACTAAATCGATAGTTCGGAACATACGGAATTGAAGTGGGGCACTAGACATCATACCCATTAACTAAGTCAAATTAATTGGACAAAAATATCAGCTATGATATTCTTAGCAGACACCAAGCAATACTCAACTTGAAAGTATGAAAACTAACTTTGCACGCCAGATCTACTACGAAGAGCAATCATCATACTGTGAGGGATAGCAAGGATTGAAGGTAGAGGTGTAATCTTTTTAAGCGTAATGTGTCTCAAAGTGTGCGTCGAGGCTCATCAATCTAACATCACGTATACATCCATCCATGAAATTGTATATCGGATTTGCATCGTGCTTAAATACGCATAGGATTGAACAAGACCTAAGCAAGCAATTGAGCTGTTTACTTGTATGATTCCATTTATAGTATTCGTTTTGGGGTGCCCTGTTGATCAAATATGGAGGATAAGGGAGTGTTCGGAACCTGTATGTGAGAGTTCACTCGAACCATCTAATTGACCACCAATAAAAGCTATATGTCCTGCACAAGTGCAACCCTATAAAACAATCTTTTTTAGAATTCAGTCGCTCAAGTACCAACTCCTCCGCTCACTAAGCTAGACCATCGGTCTCTGCCATGAAACATTGGAAGTTATTAAATGTCGATAAGCTTATACATTACGGTGATGTCGGGTGAAAGTACAAGTATCGCGAGAACTTTGACTAACGTTTAGTGCTTGGATTGTTTCGGATTTCAAACATCTTGCTCGGAAATAATCAAAACCGTCAATACATTTCCAATTTTCCCGCCTGGCATATCTATCAGTAGTCGCAAACAACTAGGGGAGTGATTGCACTTAACAGAGATGTAGCTATTGGAAATTTTTATCTACTCGAGCAATTACCGCATTAATATTTCAAACAGACAAATCGGATTTCAGCATTGCTGTCCATTATGATAGTATGGTGTAATGTATTATTATTCGGTAAAAGAGAACCCTTTTTAGGTGGTTTACAGTGGTTCAGACCCCTAGACTTGAGTGACAAAAAAGCAGCGCAAAGTCAGACGAGAAAGCTGTGCATCAACTGTACGAGCAGCTCTCTTTCGAGTCGGACGCAACTGGCTAGAGTGTTTTGATGGACGCTCCTTTTTTTCAAATAACTTTTATCTCTGTATGCTTTACTATACATCCGCTCTCGTAGAATGATACATGTCACTGGTCACCGCTGCATTCGACTTGCATACAGCAGCCTCTTGAACGTAGCTTGTTATTTAGGTTCCTTTTTAGCATCTTGTTTGCTAAAACACAGTAAGGGAGGAAGATTCTCGGGAGGTCGGTTGTCGGCTGAGGCCTGGGCGGCGAATGAAGCAGGAAAAGAAATATTAGTTGTCTGAAGCAGATCAAGGAGCGATTTTAAATCTATTTTGCTATAGCCTAGTAGGGTATTTGGCCTACCCCTGTAAACCCTATCAAACTCTATTTCCTATATAAAATTTTAATAATTTTATGCATCAGGTCTATTGACTTCCAATACTTATTGCATTGCTATAATGTATTTGTAATTTTGTAGCAATATAAATTCACGGCGTGGTTGCTTTTACGCCTAACCTGCCGATGACGCATTGATGATTTTTTCTCATTAGTCTTTTATCTCCTTGGTTGATGGAAGGGCGTGGTGATTTAACAGTTTCACTTAGGATTTATCTTCTATGTCATTAAAAAGTCTAGAAGAAAGGAGTGAAATCTAATTCATCACACAGCTAGTAAAAGAAAGAACACTGAGTATCACGCCGCGAAAACTAGATTCGCTCATGATTATCAAAAGTTCTCTGGGCCTTAGATCGCGGCACCTCCCGAACCTTCTTCTCGGTAGTGTTGTTTATATTTGAGTATTTCCAGGTGTACAGTAGAAGGTACTGACGGCTACCAATTTTTTCAGCAGCACCTCCATTGTACTGCCGTTATAAGTGCTACTTGTGATAATGGTAAGCCAGCAAAGACACGTCTTGCCTTCGTATTCTCCAACCTGGTCCTATAAGATAAAATAATGCTCTGATCTCCTCTTGGAGAAAAGATGGACATAAAACATCTCACATTCAAAAAAAAATAGCCTATGGAATATTTTTTATCCTGAAACCAGCATGGAGGTTAAATGCTGCCATGTCATTATTGGGTTTATCTTGCTTTACTAGACTGCAATATCGGATACCATTGTGTAGCCATTGACTGATATGACCAAATTTTGTGTATAAAGAACGCCGATTAAATATTTTTGCACTAGTTTGTATCCAAAATGTTATTTCGGGACTTTTGATACTTTTATTTAGCGGCGACCAATCAAATGCTTTCAAATTTTACGTTTATTGACAGCCCTTCATCTTTACATGTGCGCCATGCGCCTCCAACCCACCACGATACTAAATGGCGTTTTTTCGATAGAACACATCTATGCTGTTTTTACCGCAGCGTCTTACGAGGACGTACTTAATGTCCAAACATTGCCGATTTTTACACCAAATAATCGGCATGATGCCAAGAAATCCTTTAGTGCTCTTGAGGGTGTCGACGACGAAGCAAGGACGGTGAATCTTGCCAAATGGTCGGCTAAGTTGAAAAATGATCTGGTAGATGGCATTGATCCTGTAATGGGTGTCGTCAACAACGTAAATATATTTTAAAACCTTGCCCCTGACTTGAGTATGGAAGCAAAGACGAGTGAGATCCCGTTTCCTGTAGACGTCAAGGATAAAGTGCACAAAGCCCTCCTTTTGCTCTCGGGAAACTCGAACTACTTGGACGCTGTCACTGATAAAGCCCAGCCATTGCGAAACTATCTTAACTTACTCGAGACTGAGCCAGACCGCTTGGCGCCAGCAGTTGTCGATGCGATGAAAGCCGTTCGCTCGGATTGGAACAAGTACAAGAAACTACTCGATCACTTAGACTTTAAGAGGCAGAGTACGGTTCTAATGGAGTGGCTTGGTGAGGAGTCGATTACACCCGAAATGTTCGAACTGCTCACTACAGACGTTAAGGAAGAGGATCTGTACAACGGCAAGTTGCTCGTTGCTTTCGATACGTACGTCAATATTTACAACACGAAGCATCCAACTGAGCGACTGAGTTTGCTGGCGGCACTAACCGTTTGTTTTGGCGATTTCCGCGTGGCGCAGATGACTGATTCAGCCAAGACTGTCTTAAGTTTTAAAGGATTGGCAAAATTGGCAAAAAGGCTTGAGACCAGGCAAATCAAATACTGGGTGGACGCTCGTAACCACCGGATGAGGTTGCTCAATTGTTAAGGATTGGGTCACCATTATTAGAATCGTCCGAGATGGCTATGATTGGCAAGTGGCTGAAATTTATCCAAAAGCTGAGCAAGCATAAAAAAGGGGCTTCGTTGTATCCGATCAAGACATCGAAAGGTCTTTACCTTCACTCCAGCCTTGATTTTGACATTAGGATGATAAAGTTTCTTACGAGCGAATCAGACTTGGAAAAAGGCTCGGCCGAGCTGTTGAAGGCCAGTCTGATGCGGCACTGGTTCAACAGCTTGAAGACCCCGGATCAGCTTGAGACGCTTCTCGAGTCGAAGTCTCTTATGTCCCTCAATGGCAAGAGCCACAACAAAGCTTCTGTTTTAAAGCGGTACAAGAAATTCTACAAAAAAATTGCCTCTCCATCGCAGAATTTGTTGTTGCGTGGCCTAAAAACAGCTTCTGGCCTGAGGGACGAGAAGTGGTACAACTTAGTGTTTGCTGAGCTACATACCAGTATTTTGAAAGAACACGAGAAGCAGCCAATTGAAAAACCGAGTTTGTTTGCGGCGCTTACTGTTCGCTACGGAGATCGCGAAGCATCGACGATTATTGACAATGTCATGAAAATAGACGAGACGATGCATATTGCCGAAGTATTGTAGGCCGAGCAGATTCAGTTTTGGATCGACACTGGAAAGACTCCGGACGAAGTTTCTAAGCTGCTGGATTTTAAAAGCCGATCCTTGGGCTACAACAAATATAGTCTGCGTCATCTAGAGCAAGCAATCGACCCATTTGAAATATTAAGGAAACACTTTAGTGACGACGTGCTGGCCATGTTTGTCGTAGTGGCAACTTCGGAACGCTTGGACAATGCTGAACGATATGGGGATATGCTGCTGTGGCGCTGGTTTAAGGAGATGAAGACTCCTGAGGAGCTCGAAACACAGCTCAATCTAAATGAGAAGAAAAATCGCTTTTTTGTCCCTTTTGAAATCATACAGCGAATTTTACAGTAATTTTGGCTCTTCTTCCACGTCGAAGGTCGCCACTGCTCGTGAAAGGATCAATGTGCTTACATCCTTCGCCGAGAACACGAACCTTTACGACGGCCGTGTGCTCGCTGCCGTTGAAGCTAATGTCCGGGCTTATAACGAGGCGAATCCTAACAAGCCACTCAGCTTGCTTGCAACACTCATGGCCCGACTCGACTACAAGGAGGCGTCGACAGCGATCGAAGCTGCAAAAGCGTTACCGGATCTTGCGAAAACCGCTAAGCAAATGGAGACGGAGCAGATCCAGTTCTGGATGGACTCTGGCAGAACTCTGGATTAAGCTTCCAAGTTGTTGAACTTCGAGACCAAAAGTCCGGCTTCGGTCTATAAGTGGGTTGGATTTTACGATAAATTTACTTTGCTTGACCCAAAATCAGCATTCGACCCGTTGAAATCGTTAAGGAAACACTTCAGTGATGACGAATTGGCCTTGTTTGTCGTAGAGGCAACGCCTATCAACTTGATCAATGCTAAACGATTGGAAAATTTGCTGTTGTGGCGCTGGTTTGAGGATATGAAGACTCCCGAAGAGCTCGAAGCGCAGCTCAATCAGAACGAGAAGAAGCACCTGTTTGTTTCTCTTCTGGAGACGTACAGTGATCTTTACAAGAACCTTGGCTCTCTTTCTACACCGAAAATAATCGAATTGGGGCATTCCACCGGGAACATTACGTCAAACATGCTTCATGTGCTTACCTCCACCGACGCTAAGATGAACCTGTACGACGGCTCAGTGCTTGCTGCCATCGACACTTACGTTCGGCTTTACAATAAGGCAAATACTAGAGAGCCATTGAGTTTGCTTGCAGCACTCACCGCCCGTCTGGGCCATCGTGATGCATCGACAGTGATTGAAGCAGCAAAAGCTATGCCGAATCTTGCGAAAACCACTAAACAACTAGAAACTGAGCAGATGCAGTTTTGGGTGGACGCTGGAATGACCCCAAACCAAGTTGTTGAGCTGTTGGATCCCAAGTCACAAGGCCTGGCTATGATTTACAGGTACATAAAGTTTCTTAATGTATACAGCAAGCGTCCATTCAAATCGTTGTTTGATCCGCTCGGACCTTTGAGGGACCATTTCTCCGACATCGAGCTGGCCACGTTTGCTATTGAGGGAGTTAAAAAAGAAAAAGATGATGCTGAACGATTGCAAGCCATGCTGTTACGGCTCTGGTTCAACAACATGGTGCCATTTAAGGAAGTCGTCAAGTTGCTCCATTCAAACGGGGATAATTCTCCCAATTTTAAGAGTCTCTTGAAGACGTACGAAAATTATCAACGTTGGGGTGGTCGACCTTCAAAACGGGGTATGATTACGATGACGTATGGAAACAAGGACATTGAGAATGGCCGTGCGTTCAGTGTTTATAAGGCTTATATCGACAAGTACAACAAGGAAAACCCGCTGGACCAAATGGGTATGATCGCCGTCCTCACCGCTAAATTTGGGGATAAGGAGGCGGCACATTTGATCGAAGCCGCTACGCATAATCGAAAGATTAAGGATTTCGCTGAAAACGTTTAGCGCATGCAGATTGAGCGATGGCTTAGAAATAAAATAGCACCATTTGACGTCTTGGGGTGGATTGTTTCAGATCAGGAGCTTGATTTTTGGTTGCAAGTGCATGCGTGGCTCCGATATGTGGAGAACTTCGAGAATGCAAACCTGAGTGAAGCAAAATCGCTCCACTCTACTTTAATTAGTCATTTCAAAGAGGAAATCGTGAATGGCGCAATTTTTGCGACAAACGTCGATCCACATTGGGAAAAATTTGTCGAGCGACTTTGCAAAGAGATGAAAGTATGGTGGCGGGATATCAAGAGACACCCGGACTCTATACTTGTATCGATTGCAAAGAGTTTCAAAGACGCAAATGTGGTGAATAACAGGAACTTCAAAGCTTATGTCAAGTATCCATTTGAATTCAGCAAGTACAGCAATGTCAAACTCTACCGCATTCGAGAATCGGTGGTGGCAGAGTTGGTAAAATGGCACACTTGTAAAGATCTCACAAACATGTTGATCGAGGCAAAGGCCAAAGAAGAGACGGGAATAATGTTGTGGAAAGTCCAATCCGGCTTGGCAATTGATCCAGTGGAAATCTTAAAGCTTGGTATGACTCAACAGAGCTTGATCTGTTCGACGCTTGGATGGGCTATATCTCTTCAATCATTGACCCAAGTCGTTCCGATTATGACGGCTACAATGCAATCACGTTGATGACGAGCAGCTTTACATACACAGTTGTATTTGACCAGCTGAGATTGGCAATGAAGGATGAAGCACTGAAAGGAAACGCCATAGTGTTGCTTAACGAGATATTCGGCGAGCTTGCGTTCGATCCGAATTTATTAGACGCTGCCCAAAAGCTCTTAGAGGACGTGGAGCCTAACGAGTCGGCAAAGACACATCTCAATATGCTCGCTGATTTCGTAAAGAACACACTTGATAAAATATATTCACTTTTACCCTTCATAGTATTCATTACCATCTTAAATATCTCGTTGTTGCTTGGAGGCCGCCGACTGTAGCACGAAACGTGGCGACGGCTTGTCGTCTTTCTTGGCACCCAATGTTGCCATTACGCTACGCTCACAATAGCAACTTGGTCACCGACTAGAAAAATAAAAATTAGCTAGCTAAGTACGTGTGAGTAGCAACAAGAAAGCTACGCGTGTGACAATGTGCATTACGGGCGACAAGAAGGCTATTTATTATCTGTAACAAGAAGGTTACAGATAATAAATAGCAGTAAAAATACTGCATGGAATGTAGTATGCGTAAAAGACATCGGCTTGACCACACAAAACGGAATGACCAAGCGCAACTGTCTTCGTCGGCACGTCATGAACCTTTCGTCGCGTATTGACTTTATCGGAATTAAGCTACTGCTCGACAGATAACGTGACCACCTACAAGCGTAAATTGAGCGCATCGATGGTTTGCGGCATTGGGTTTTGCAAACTTTTATCGGCAACTGTTAGTCCCTTGGTGTTTGCCGGCAAACTTGGACTTCTACTAAAATTCGGTAGATACAAAAATGCGAGCGATTTCTTTCATATTGGTAAGCAACGTTTTCATTCGCAAGTTTGAAAAGTGAAGAATGCTCAGCAAACTTAATGCAGAGTCCTTCCTACCTATAGTTGATGCATGTCCAGGAATTAACATAAGTGTATTATACGCACTCCGAAAAGAGTGTAGCCGAATTGCCTCAAGAGATTGTGCGAAGCCCTTGACTGACCCAAGGAAAAATTGAGAATTGCAATTGCTCGCGAACGTGATGTGTGCGTGAAGACTTAACTGACTAATATTCAATAAGTTTAATGACTATTGCATGCAGCATACCAATATCCATTCGGATGTAAATGAACGTAGATATTCAATAGATATACCGGATATACAACACGCATTGACTTGAATTATT
This sequence comes from Plasmopara muralis, assembly GCA_003676415.1. NCBI lineage: Eukaryota > Oomycota > Peronosporomycetes > Peronosporales > Peronosporaceae > Plasmopara > Plasmopara muralis. Next base: position 11,640 of record RCHQ01000263.1, on the reverse strand, counting down.
GGTTATGATGATATGGTCTTGAACCTTATCTACCGATCATGACTATGACATTCGGTATCAAGCTTTCTGTGCTTCCACAGGAGGCCGGCCCATTAGTTGAGCTAGAGCTTGATTTTGGGGCAACGCCTATCTCGAGGTGCGCGTGTCGAGCAACTTGCTCGTGTAGCGGATCGATCCCTTTCCAGGCTCGAGAACCAAGTGACAAATACCTATAGATCTTTGAGCTACAATGATGAGTGCATGTCGTGGCAAAAGAAGTCAAGGTCGATATGAAGATCTTAAGAAGGTGCACGCTTCCTTGGAGACACTGAGCTACGACTATTGCTCACCTTGAGATCCCTGGTAACCACCTTAGAATCCGTGCTCAAGAGAACATGATATTGTGGCACATAGGTCGCAGAACAACTATCGCCAGCGCTCACGGTTGAGCCGTAGTACGGCTTAAGCAAGCCCACATAGAATATTGATATTGTGAAACTGCGCGACAAGCTGCCGTGCCACGGTAAGCGACCTTCGGGTACTAATGAGACTTCAAGTGTTTCGATGGATGCGTGGGCTATTATAGAAGAACAATATGAATTAATTTACTCAATTTACTCGTACAGCGTGTTCTTTACAATAGTCAACGAACATACCAAAAAGTGTCTTCGTCGAATCTTCTACCTTCTCTATCATCGATCGGACAATGTCTCATCGTCCACAAAGTCGTCGAGTATCTCGTGAAGCAAAACTATGGCGTTTCCTTTCAGTGCTTCATCCTTCATGGCCAATCTTAGGTGGTTAAGAAGACCTGCTGTTGTATAAGTGCCCGTCATCAACGTAATTGCATTGTAGCCGTCATAATCGGAGCGGCTTGGGCTAATGATTGTAGAGATGTAGCTCATCCAAGCATCGACCAGATCAATTTTTACTTGACTCAAGTCAAGCTTCATAATTTCCATCAGGTCAATCGCCGTGCCGGATTTGACATTCCACGACATCATTTCCACCTCTGCTTTACCCTTCGCCTCGATTAGTAAGTGTGTTAGATATTCCTTGGTGTGATAAGTCACCAAAATTGGTAGCACAGAATCTCTAACGCAGTAGAGTCTGTAATCACTATATTTGCTATAATCAAACAAGTACTTGACAAAAGCTTCAAAGTGCCTGGTTGTCAACACCTTTGTGTCTTTGAGACTGTTTCCAGTCGCTGCGAGTATAACGTCCGGGTGAATCTTATTCTCCCGCCACCATTCTTCCATCTCTTCGCAAAGTCGCTCGGCGACATTTTTCCACTCTGGTTCGACATTTGTCGAAAAAATTGCTCCATCTAAAATGTTCTTTTGAAAATGGTCAGCTAACATAGAGTAGATATATTCTGTCTCACTCGGGTTTGCGTTCTCAAAGTCAGCCACATATCGAAGCCACTTAAGCGCTTTCGTCTGTAAAACATGCGTCTGATCTGGGACAATCCACTTCAAAACATCACGCGGTGATATCTTGTTCTCTAACCATAGCTTCATCTGAATGCCCTGCACTTCTTTAGCAAACTTCTTGTTCGATTGAAAGCGCGTAGCCGCGACGATCACATGCGCCGCCACCTCATCCCCGTATCGAGCGGTGAGGACGGCGAGCAAATATATTTGGTCCATGGGGTTTTCCTCATTGTACTTTTTGATGAAAGCCTCATAAGCAGTAAACGCACGGCCATTCGTGATGTCATTGCCTTTAAAGTCCCTTGAAAGCAACCCCTGATTTGTGGGCTGAGCTCCCCAACGTTGATATTTCTTGTACATCTTCAAAAGATTCTTAAAAGTGGTGGACTTATTCCCGTTCGAATGGAGCAACTTGACGACGTCCTCATATGGCACCATGTTGTTGAACCAGTACCGTTATAACATGGCTTGCAATCGTTCAGCATCATCTTTTCCTTTTTCAACTCCCTCAATAGCAAACGTGGCCAGTTCGATGTCGGAGAAATGGTCTTCCAAAGATCCGAGCGGATCAAACAATGACTTGAATGGACGCTTGCTGTATACGATCAAAAACTTTATGTACCTGTAAATCATAGCCACGCCTTGCGACTTGGGATCCAACAGCTCAACGACCTGATTTGGCGTCATCCCAGCGTCCACCCAAAACTGTACCTGCTCGGTTTCGAGTTGTTTGGCGGTCTTCGCAAGATCCGGTACTGCTTTTGCTGCTTCAATTTCTGTTGATGCATCACGATGGCCCAAGCGGGCTGTGAGTGCTGCAAGCAAACTCAGCGGCTCTCTAGTATTTGCCTTGTTGTAAAGGCTAATGTAAGCGTCGATGGCAGCAAGCACTGAGCCGTCGTACAGGTTCATCTCAGCGTCGGTGGAGGTAAGCACATGAAGCATGTCCGACGTAATGTCCCCTGCAGAATGCCTCAAACGGATTTTTCTGGCTGTAGACGGACGGCCAAGATTCTTGTAATACTCACTGTACGTCTTCAACGGAGAAATTATAAGGTGCTTCTTCTCGTTTTGGTTAAACTGCGCTACGAGCTCTTCGGGTGCTTTCATTTTTACGAACCAGTGCCACACCAGCAGCTTTTCCAATCGCTTGGCATTGACCAAATCTATTGGCGTTGCCTCCACGACAAACAAGGCCAATTCATCACCACTGAAGTGTTTCCTCAACGACTGAATTGAGTTAAATGCAAAATTTGGGTCTCGCAAATTGGATCTGTTATAAAATTCAACCCACTTAAAGACCGAAGCCGGATTTTTGGACTTGAAATTTAACAACCTGAAAACCTGATCTGGAGTTTTCCAGAGTTCATTCACCCAGAACTGAATCAGCTCTGTCTCCAATCGTTTGGCAGTCTCTGCAAGATCCGGTAGCGCTTTTGCTGCTTCAATTAAAGTCGACGCATCCTTATAGCCGAGACGGGCAGTGAGTGCAGCAAGCAAGCTCAGTGGCTTGTCAGGATTCGCCTCGTTGTAGACTCTTAACATATTCTTCAGCGGCAGCGAGCACACGACCGTCGTACAAATTTGTATTCTCTGTGAGAGACGTGAGCACATTGATATCATCACGAGCAGTAGCGACCTTCGCCGTAGAAGGAGAGCAAAGGCTCCTGTAAAATTCGCTGTACGATTTCAATAAAGAGACGAAAAAGCGTTTCTTCTTCTCATTCTGATCAAGGTGTGCTTTGAGCTCATCAGGACTCTTTAACTCCTCAAACCAGCACCACACCAGCATATCCTTATATCGTTTGGCATTGTCCAAGCGTTCCGAAGTTGCCATGACGACAAAAATGGCCAGCTCGTCGTCACCGAAGTGTTTCACCAAATGTTCAAACGGATCGATTGCTACTTCTGGGTGACGCAGACTGAACAAGTTGCAGAACTTTACCCACTTGTAACCCAAGGATCGGCTTTTAAAATCCAACAGCTTGGAATCTTCTTCTGGAGTCTTTCCAGTGTCGATCCAGGACTGAATTTGCTCGGCGTCCAATTGTTTAGTAATTTGCATCGTCTCGTCTATTTTCATGACATTGTCAATGATCGTCGATGCTTCGCGATCTCCATAGCGAACAGTAAGTGCCGCAAACAAGCTCAGTTTCTCAATAGGCTCGATCTTGTTCTGTATAGAAATGATACTTTCAACATCATAAAGCGCTGAGATGCACCACTTCTCGTCTTTTAGGCCTGACCTTGTTTTGAGCCCACTATAAATCGAATCCTGCGATGGAAAAGCAAATATTTTGTACATTGTTTTGTACCGCTATAGAAGAGAGGCACAGTTGTGGTCCACTCAATCGAAAGACTTGAAAGACTCCGATGCGAAAAGCGTCTCAAGTTGATCCGGGGTCTTCAAGCTGTTAAACCAGTGCCGCAAAAGACTGGCCTTCAACAGCTCGGCCGAGCCTTTTTCTAAGTCTGATTCGGTTGTAAATTACTTTATGATCCTGATGTCGAAGCTAAGACTGGTTTGAGAGTACAAACTCTTCAATGTTTTGATCGGATCCAACGACGTCTCTTTTTCATCCTTGCTTAACTTCTTGATAAAATTCAGCCACCTACTGATCATAGCCATATCAGACGATTCTAACAATGGTGACCCAATCCTCAACAGCTGAGCAACCTCGTCCGGTGTTTTACGAGCGTCCACCCAGTATTTGATCTGCCTATTTTCAAGATCCTTTGCCAATTTTGCCATTCCTTTGGAAGCTGGGACCAACTTGGCTGTATCAATCATCTGTGCTACGCGAAAATCGCCAAAACATACGGTGAGTGCCGCTAGCAAACTCAGTCGCTCAGTTGGATGCTTCGTATTGTAGATACCGACGTATGTATTGTAAGCAGCGAACAACTTGCCGTTGTACAGATCCTCTTCCTTAACGTCCGATGTGAGCGGCTTCAAAATGTCAGCTTTACCCGACTCCTTTCCAAGCCAGTCTTTGAGTACATTTCTCTGCTTTTTAAAGTCTAAGTGATCCAGCAGTTTCTTGTACTTGTCCCACTCCGAACGAACGGCTTTCATCGCATCGACAACTGCTGGCGCCGAGTGGTCTGGCTTAGTATTAAGTAAATTAAGATAGTTTCGCAGTGGCTGGGCCTTAGCGGTGGCAGTGTCCAAGTAGTTTGTGGTTCCCGAAAGCAAAAGAAGTGCTTTGTGCACGTTATCCTTGATGCCTACAGGAAACAGGATTTTACTCGCCTTTGCTTCAAGACTCAAGTCAGGGGCGACATTCTTCAACACATTGACGTTGTTGACGAGGATCAGTGTCATCAATTAAAGCTTTTTAAAATCGGCCGACCATTTAGAGAGATTTATCATCCTCGCTTCGTTGTTGACACCCACAAGAGCTCTTAAAAACCTCTTGACATCATGTCGATTCTTCATTGTAAGTTGATGGACATCGGGCACAGCGTTGTAAGACGTTGCGGTCGAAATAGCATAAACGTTTTTCCAATAGAAGAACGGCATTCAGTATTGTGGCGGAATGAAGACGCATGGCGGAAGTTGAGGAAAACGAGAAATATTTAATTGTCCACCGACCAGATTCAATTAACATTTGATTGGCCTTCATAAGCTCTACAAAACCGGTATTAATTTACTGATATAAATATATCAGTACGAAGAAATCGGTACTATTTAAATCGAGACGCATTGCGTGTCAGCCAGAATTTCTGCAAAATGGCTTTTCAAAGATCATATTGCGGCAGTCGACCGGAACAAAAATTTTGCCACGCACTTCTCCATTAGGCTGCAATAAGCAAGGTGGATCCGATAATGGCACGGCAATAACGGTCGTTGGACTTCTCGTTTCCAAGACAACCTAAAAACTTTATAAACTACCACTGATATACCTAAGAAAGAATGAGAATTGAATTTTTACAGACCTGCTCCAGCAATTGTCATCACAACGTGCTATATAGTTAAGAAGTATGATTGAAGGTTGATTTCAATTGATGAAAACGCATTTATTTTGAAACAACAAAGAAATCAAGGACACAATTGAGATTTTTAATATTGCACAACTATAACGAACAACTCCACGCACATATAAATTTCATCCAGATCTACTCGGTTTTGTTTATAAAGGTAACATTGACAAGTTCAGCATGGAACACTTAATGGCCAAATGAGTATGGTAGCCGTCCTCACCGCTCGCTTCGGGGATCAGATGGCGGCACAGGTGATCATAGCGGCCACCCACTATCGACGAACAAGAAGATTGCTAAGAAAGTTTAGCGCATGCTGTTGAAGCAATGGGTCATGAAAAAGAAAAACAATTTAATGTTTTGAAGTGGGCTGTCCCAGATCCAGAAAATTACTTTCCGTTGCAAATGCATGCGTGGCTTGATTACGTCGATGAGTTTGAAAAGGCAAACCCGAGTGAGGCAAAATCGCTCTACGCCATGTTGATTCATCATTTTGGCGAGAAAATGACGGATATAGCAATGTTTGCGCCCCTATCTCAAATTCATTTACAACCACGATAAAGAGATGGAACAATGATGGCGGAAAACCGATAGACACCCGGACTCTACAATTAGAGCGATGGAAGTCAGTCTTAAAGATGCGAAATTGTTAACAATCATGAACTTTAAAGCTTGTGTCAGGTGTCTGTTTGATCATATCAAATTCTGTGATGACAGACTCTACCGCGTTAAAGAATGTGTGTCGGTAGATTTAGTAAACTATCACACCATGAAAGCTCGTACTTGCTTATCGAGGCGAAGGTTAAAGCAGAGGTAGGAATGATGTCGTGGAAAGTCAAATCCGGTATGCCGATTGATATATGAAGCTTGTTTTTAAACAAAAAGGAAGTGATTTGATCGATGCTTGGTTGAGCTACATTCCTACGGTCATTAGCCAAAGTCGCTCAGTATGACGGCTACAATGCAATTACGTCGATGACGAGCACCTATACAGCATACAGGCGTATTTGACCCGCTTAGATTGGCAATGAAGGATGAAGCATTAAAAGGAACGCCATAATGTTGCTTCACGAGATATTGGACGGCTCTGCGTTCGGTGAAAATTTCATATACGCTGTCCAAACGATCATAATGAAGGTAGAGAAGAATGATCCGACGAAGACACTTTTTAATATATGTTCGCTGACTTTCGTGAAAAACACAACGTACGAATAACTTGAAGGATTCATGCATTCTAGGAGCCCATGCTTTCATTAAAAGACTTAAAATCTCTATGGTACTCGGAGGCCGCTGACTGTAGCACGGCAGCTTGTCGCCCTTCTTAGCGGTTTCCTAAATCGAAATGTGGCCTTTCAGTACGCTCACGGTAGCAACAACCAGAAAGGTTCGTGAGATTTACATCGACGAAATCGACTAGAAAGGATGGTATTGCATGCTGTGCACAAGCCATATCCACAATTGACATAGCACCAGAGTAGCATACGCCGGGACGAAAATTACTTTTTTTAGTCTTCATATGCTTGTCACGGTCTATGGGCACTCACTTTTCACCTGTAACCAATCCGATCAGGTTTCATCTTCCGATCATTCGTCGGCTCAATTCCCGTTAGTCTTACTTTGATAAGTTGAAGTTGCATGGTCATCAAAAAAATAATACCTGCAAACCGATTTAGCTTATTTAAATAAAGCCGTGTAGCCTTTCATCGATCGACCATCCAAGTATGCAGTCTTTGGTGGATCCTGGAAAAGATCCCAAACCAAGCTATTAAGCTCACGGACGAGACAACTTGTGGTCAAAGTTGGAACAGGAATAGCTGTCAAAATATTTGAGCTGAGATTTTTGAATTAAAAAACAGCACATTTTTTAGTTTATTTGATATATTCGGAGTGTCAGGAGGGAGCTACATAGCCAAGAAAGAGTCAAACCAAATAACTCATTTGATAGTTTATACTCATTTTGCAGTTAGCGCACGTATTTCTAGTCGTTGCATACGACGTACTGACCGCGTCTCCGCTATGGTATGATTTTTATAGCCAAGCTCGAGACTTCGACTAAATTTGCCTGTAGACGCTTGTGTCTACTAATGATAGCTATGTTACCTCTAAGAGGGCGCAATCGAGCTTTAAACAAATGAACATTAATCGACAAAACCGTTTTTTTCACTTCGAGTAAGTTTCCCTCGCACGCACACCTCGTTCTGCAGCCAGCTAGTAGCAACTACGTCACACTCACGCAAATTCAGTACAAACAAAGCGCTTTCAGCAAATGCACGACTTTAAATTAGTAGTCAATAACTTGCATCGTCTAATGTCGCTTCGAGCTATTTGTTAGTAGAAGCTTTAGTTAATGCACCCATTTGCTCTGACTAAGCATTTTTTGCTTTGCTGCAGTAAAAAAAGTATTCAAGATTTAGTAGCCAGCTCTAACAGTCAATCTTGGCCTCGTAACCTTAGCAAATTCACTAAGCTGTATTCATGTGTGTGCTGTCTTCGTAGCAAGCTATAGAAAACACACTTGATTGCTCAAGTTGTCGAGATTGGTTTACGTTTCGTAGCAAAAATATTCCACCAGCAGATGCAATCTTCAAAGGTCGACAGCTGTGAAGTTTGGACTCGCGCGGATAACTACTTGACCTCGTTGAAAAATGACTCTTTTGTCACCGAGTCATTATTTGTATTGCCTACACGTTTATTCAATAACAGATTCAATACACAAAAAGCATGACCTCCATTTTGATTGTAAACGGCAATTAGCTGAGCGAATTTTAACGCGCACTCTTTTGAGCTTCAATAGTTATTTGTCCTTCCGCATTTACTCCTGCTCGGCCATACGCACAAATTGTGCAGCGCTTTTAATCATAGCCCATCATTTTTTTCAAATTTATCATCTTATTCTCGACTCTTAGAAAAGTCAAATTTGATTGTACAACTCCAACGTATTATATTTCACCACTTTAAAGATTTTGTCTAGCCCCAATTGAAAGGTGACGGATAAATTCACAAAAGACAAATAGTACTGTTGCTTTTCGAGGCATCAGAGAAAAGACGACAATCATTACTGCTAGTAAATTTTGCTTAAAGCGACGTCCTACACTATCGTAGTTCGCTAGGACAGCACCAAGAAAGCTACACAGTACGCTATTGTGGCAACAAGAATGATCTTCAGAATGCATTATGCGTGAGTAACAAAACGGTTACTCGTAACGCTTACGTACGAGTGGCAACAACAAGACAGAATAGAATGCAATACGAGTAAAAGACTTTTTAACACCAGCGAAATTGCAATGATCAAGCATGAACATCTTTTTCGGAGAAAGTATTTGACCGCTCCTAATTGCTACTCAGCAAGCTCTATGACCATCTACAAGTCTATATTGGGCGCAATGACGCCTCGCAGAATCAAATTCTGCAATTTGCGAACTACTTTAATTGGCAGGGCACTTGACGTCTTACCACTTAGGTCAGATTGGATTACCCATGGGATTTGGAAAATACTAAAAATAACAACGTTTTTTTGGAAATCGTCAAGCAAGGATTTTACTTTTGCTTTTGAACGAATGCCAAGAACATCCAACCAAACGAGATACTATCAACTACACCGGAGTGTAGCGACATTATCGACAGCGCTCTCTTTAACACAAAACCAGAGTGAGAGCCTTTTATCTCTAAAAACCTCTTGCGACATCAATGCCGCATTCGTTACGCGGATATCAGGTGATAGCTTTCAGACACGACAATCTTGCGTGGAGATATTGCAGCTCTTGGCTCACAAAAGACGGTCTTCTGTAATAAATTAAAAACTGCGTACTAGGCTAACTTTTGCATGCAAAACTCCACATTACGCTCAAGCTTGATTTTAAACAGATCTGCCTCTAAAAGTGCCTTGGTCATGTTTGGCTGAGTGCCGAGTAGTAAAGCAGTATTGCTAAAGGGAGATTTTTGATAACAAACACATATAGCCTCTACTTCAAAACAAAAAAGAAATTGAGGACTTAATTGCGATCGCAACAAAATTTGGTTGCCTCTTCCTGCTGACTCAAATGAGCTACAGCTACCCGACATAGACAAGCTCAAAGATCTATTGGTGTGAAAGGGTGATCGGCATCAGTATTTGAGGACTTGATATTCGACAAAAGGAAGCATGTTCCATCTGTGCACTACAAATCGATGCGAAACGTATTTTGGAAGCAAGAGTGCGGTCAATTCGCATCCGCTAAGTGTTCATGTTCTAGTAGTCACTTGCGGGCCAGTTCGAGCAGCTGTAGGTTTTCACGCTGTGCCACCTTTAGCAGTACCCTTTGTTAAAAGAAGTCGGCACAAACTTGTGTATTGTTACAGTCATGAGTTTAACTGTTCTCATTTTCATATCATGCTCGATCTCAAAAACGAGTGGCCTTTGCCGAAAAAGCAATTTCTTGTTCGCGCATCTTATAAATGGGTTCTTTACCAGCAGCTTTTTGCGCTGGTACTCACATCAAAAACGAGCTTATGATTCGATTGGTAAGTTTCTTCACCCAAAACCAAGAGGTATTTGGCTCGATATCATTAGGATGCCGCCAAAGATACTTCACTAATGTAGACGAATCATCTCATTCGAAAGTATGGCTGCCCTATCGACCTGCACCCAAATAGGTGCGTAACAGTTGAACGGGATGGGCGTTCTACTGACTAAAAATGCGGAAGGCAAGGAACTAGAACGAGTCGGATGGCTACTAGCATCCGGCACTAGAGACAATTTTGTCTTAGCGTCTGAGTTTTGGTAGCTAAAGTGTCTATTCAAAAATTTTGTTTTCTCATTTTTACGTTAAGAAGTGCGCCGTCTTTTAATAAAATTTTTTTTTTTACGATGATCAGTTAAGTCGCATGATTGCATTTAAGCGGCGAGCTTGTAGTAGGGATTTGTTTTACTGCCTTGCCGCGAAGAGTAGATTTGCTCCTGATGTTGATGCCAATCTGAGCCTGAAAGCTCGTCGCATCTCGTAAATTATTCTGTAGTTTTTTTACGTAGATACTGACGGTAGATATCAATTTGATGAAGCAGCGTATACCGCACCACTGATTAGCGGTCGAATTTTGAAATCAAAAGCGTATTTTTGTGTTCTTCCCGTCCCTTTCCCTATCTCATAAGTTTGGAAACGAAGAAGGTTACGACCGTGCCATTATCGGGTCAGCCTTGCTCATTGCAGCATTAATGGAACAATGCCTGGCAAGTTCCCCGATCAGGTCAGCAGCTGCAATATGATTGGTAGAGCCATTTTGTTGTCATTAAAAGTAATATTGGCTGACAAGCAATGCAAGTATAAGTAATTGCCTTATATAGGAAGGTATCGATCTTTAAAGTACCGATATCTTGTACCGATATGTTTGTATCAGTAAGTCTCTACCGGTTTTGTAGCACTTTTATCAGCCAATCAAATGTTAATTTGCTCTGGCTAGTGGACAATTGAATATTCTGCCTAAATCACGCCATGCGCCTTCAACCAACCATGATACTGAACGCCGTTCTTTTAAATAAATACGCTTATGCTGTTTCAACCGCAACGTCTAACCAGACTCTACCCGATGTCCATCAGCTGCCACCTCTTACAATGAAGAATCGACATGATGCCAAGAGGATTTTAAGAGCTCTTGTGGGTGTCAACAACGAAGCGAGGATGATAAATCTCTTTAAATGGTCGGATGATCTGAAAAAAGCTTTAATTGATGACATTGATCCTGTTATGGGAGTCGTCAACAACGTCAATGTGTTGAAGAACGTCGCCCCTGACTTGAGTCTTGAAGCAAAGGCGAGTGAAATCCCGTTTCCTGTAGGCATCAAGGATAACGTGCACAAAGCACTTCTTTTGCTTTCGGGAAACACGAACTACTTGGACACTGCCACCGCTAAGGCCCAGCCACTGCGAAACTATCTTAATTTACTTAATACTAAGCCAGACCACTCGGCGCCAGCAGTTGTCGATGCGATGAAAGCCGTTCGTTCGGATTGGAACAAGTACAAGAAACTGCTGGATCACTTAGACTTTAAAAAGCAGAGAAATGTACTCGAGGACTGGCTTGAAAAGGATTCGGGTAAAGCTGACATTTTGAAGCCGCTCACATCGGAGGTTAAGGAAGAGGATCTGTACAACGGCAAGTTGCTCGCTGCTTTCGATACATACGTCGGTTTTTACAATACGAAGCATCCAACTGAGCGACTGAGTTTGCTAGCGGCACTCACCGTATGTTTTGGCGATTTTCGCGTAGC